>JAPEVG010000508.1:0-21037 GCA_029747595.1 Trametes cubensis
CCAGGCAGCTTCAGCCGCTCAGCTAGTCCCTTAAGCGCCCGTCCCNAGGCGTCCCAGGAGCCTCCAGGCCCCCAGGAAAGTTAATAAATTGCTGATGAACAATGGTGTCCGTCTCGCGGCAGTCAAGTTCATGCAGCTCATCATACTCGTCCAGACTAGGGGGATCAGCGATCCTAGAGTACGTGCGCTGTCGTGTGCCCGTCGTCTATTCTCACTATCTCACTAACGCAGCACGATCTCTGCTACAGTTACAGTTGCAAAACAAGGACGATCCCAATTTGGCCATGTGCCCTACCGACCATCCGTTCATCTCTGTGCAAGGTTTGGAAGCGGAGGGCGTTAAATTGTTGGAGGGCGTCGTCCGGCTGCTCTACCACAGCAAGTGAGTACTACGGCAGATTGTAGATGAACTACATGAGTTAACTGGCGACAAAAGCAACCCGGACGTGATCTCCGCCATCATCAACAGCTGGGCGAACCTAGTCAAGAAACGAGCTGGTCTTGTCTACGCTGACGGTCTGGTCCCCGTACGGCTTGAAGGGCAGCCGTACTCAGTTATCCGGAGTACGGAGAAGAGTGTCCGGATTTTGCTCACATATCTCGGTCAGTGTACAAAGTCTCAATACGTTGGATTTATGCTGACACCACGCAGCACTCCACGCAGCACTCCACGCGTTCCTCCACCGCGACGCCGATCGCAGACGCGCCGGACTCGAAGCAGCCGGTCTGCTGCAGCATTCGACTTCAGTTCCTTGCCCGCCACTCTGGTAACCTACCTCATCGTTGCCAACTTGCAGGCATTCGCCGAGCCAGCGCTCATGGGACTTGTGCAGGCGTACCGGCAAAAGAAAGCGGGTGGTGCCGCTGTTCCTGCTCCTCCCGTATCTGCAACACCCCCACCCTTTGTGCTCGGTGCGCTAACCCCTATCTTTCGACCGTCCTTCCATTCCCCGCTACCACAGTCGGACAACTGCCTTCCCAGACGAGGACAAGCGCCCCGAGCCACACCTGCAGCGCACCTGGACGCCACAGCTCGTCGAGCTCTTGCACGCGTGCTGGCATCGCGACCCGGCCGCGCGGCTTGCATTTACGCGGATCGACCACAATGTGCAGCAGCTCCGGGCGCGCTTTAGAGCGAAGGCGAAGGACTCGCCCATCCCCGTCCCCGCGTGCCGTGCGGAGTTAGAGCAGATGTGCACGCAAGTCGCCAGATATGCACCCTATCCCTTTGCCTCTCCTCCCTCNGTNGCGTTTTTTNCTCCCCTGATGCTCTTTCGTTACCGTCATAGAAAGGTGGGGTACTGATGGTGTGTTGTTTTGTAGCCGATACGACGGCCACGTTTGTGGAAGTGGAAGAAGACTCGTCGCCCTCGGCTGACACGTCCTACCGCACCGCCATCGGCGAGCTGTCCGTCTCGAACACGACGACGCACTCTGAGTCGCCCAACGCGGCTGGCCAGGAGCCCTTCATGCCAAGGCCGAGCCGGACGAACAGCCAAACATTGTTGTCGCTGCACGACGGCCACTCTGATCGGTATGATTTGTACTCACGCCACGTCTCGCCTCTGCCCCCGGATGAGTACGCACAGAAGCGCAGAAGTTGCGGGACGAGCGGTGGTATCGGATGCTCCTGCAGCATGAGTTCCATCTCTCACGTGAGTCGCAGTCAGCTCTCTCTTCGTTGTGCTCATACCGTTCGTGTAGTAACGCTGCCCCTTTGGGAGCCTTCGCAGGTCCCGATCGGTGCAGTGGGATACCACAGCAAGTCTCAAGGCGGCGCGTTCGTAATGCTCTCTAACTCGTTCGACCCCGCCAAGTCGTCCGGCAGCGTCGCAAAAGACATTCCCTCGCTGTACGGGTACGGCCGCGTGAGCCAAGCGGAACGTCGCGCAGCGCGGGATGGACCTCATCCCGGAGCCGGAGCGGGGACGTCAAGTACTCGCGCCGGTACTCGTTGCCCTTGCGCGGGCCACAAGGCTGCGCACCTGTTAACGGAGTCGACGGTGTATCAGTACATCGAGGACCTCGCGACACCCAAGAAGTGGTTCAAGGCGAACGTCGACCACATCCTTGCGATGTATGGCGCAAAGCATCGTATATCGAAGACCGTGAGCTTTGGTGCGCTCCTCCAGCTGCCCAAGGACCAGCTGCGCGAGCTCGTCAACAAGCAGCCGAGCCTCAAGGCCGGCCTCCGCGAGCACGTCATGCGCAAGGGCATGAACAAGGCGCGCGTCGCGGGGTATCTCGACATCTTCGGCGAAGACAACAGCGCGAACACGAGCAAGGAGCAGACCCCGCCTGCTGCGCCTGCGCCGATGCCGGTCGATCCGCCGTCAGCGTCGTGAGTCGTCATAGTTGGTTCACGCATGGACAAGTTGACGAGGTGAGGACGGCGAGTGCAAGGACGGGTAGCAGGAGTAGATATGTATGTACGAGTTGTGCTTGCCCGGCGTCCGTCACATTTGGTACGCAATGCGCCGTCGGCCTAGGGCTGTACGGGATTGGTGCGCATTTTTCTTCATTTCCTTCTAGTGTACAGTAGTAGTCAACCCCACGGCCGGTCGATGGAGTGTCCGACTGGCAACGGTTGCCCTTCCTCGGCACAGTATTCATTCGTGAGTATAGCGGTCCCTTGGAGCACCGAAAACGACACCTCCCCCTTCTCTCTTCCCCTCTCTTGCATTAGGTACAGTAGGTAGTACAGTCACCGCAGCGCAACCCTTTCTTCCCATCTAAGTCTACCCCAAGCCAATTCCCAGGCAGCAACAACCTTGCAGGGCGATGGACGGGCGGCGGTCGGATTGCAATGCCAACGCGCAGCTAGGTGGTAGTAGGACGTAGTATACAGCCAAGGACTAGGGCGTACAAGGCCTCAAGTCCCCGGGTCTCCGCATTTGGAGGGCCGTGGTTATGTGGCGTCCATGGTGAGGAGGCCGTCGCCGAGCTCAAAGGTGGGCGGGTTCTCGGCGAGCTCCATGCTCGTGAGCAACGTCTCGATATCGGGTGTGGCGACAAAGCAGCGGTTGACCTCGCCGAGGACGCAGAGTCGCTTGTGTTCGTGATCGACGTAGACGGCGTGTTGCAGGAAGGACGGCTGTGTCGTGGCGGTGACCTGTGGTAGATAGGAAGAGAGCAGAAAAAGGTCAGCAATTATGGTTTATCTTCGATAGGTAGAGACATTGTAATATTGATGATGATGATACGTACGTCCATGACAATCCCATTGCCCACGCGCAGCTTGACCGCACCACTCTCGTAAATTTCGAGCTGACCGACAACGCCATCAACCTTAGGCTGCTCCGACGCCTTGTCAGACGCCGCAGGTGCTCCTGCAGCGGCTGGTGCTGCCGCAGCCAGTGCCGAAGGTTTCGTGTCCTCGGCGAAGGTGACTTTCTTGCCGGCTTCTTTGCCAAGGGCGCCTTCTTCTTTCGCTTTTCCCTTGAGCGTGGCGTTGTCGGACCCGGGAGCTTGGAATACCGGGAATGGCCTGGGGAATTGGAAAAAGTACAGTCGTTCTTGTCGTATGTCCGACTCCTGTATATGCTGTGAATGAGTGATAGGGTTTGAGGGCGAACAGATGGTTGATTACGAACCTCATCGGCTTCTTGTTGTGTTTGTGTGAAGTCATCAATGATATCCTCGAGCTCCTCGAGCTCCTCCTCTTCCTCGCTCTCGCTGAGGTCGACGGTGTTCGCCATATTGACCTGCTCTTCTTCTGGCGGCTGTGACCTATCGACGTCCATAGCATCCCCTGATGCAACCCCTGTTCTCGCATGTTAGATTCACTGGAGTGGTCCTAACTATCCAAGGGGACTGGCGTAGAGAAAGTGTACCTTTTCCCTTGCTCTCCTCCTCTTTTTCCTTCTTCACTTTCGTGCCCTTCTTCTTCTTGCCTGTCTCGCGCTCTTTCATCAAGCTCTCCGGCGCCATCCAGTCCATCTGGTGCACATTCTCCATATCCACAATCTCCACACCCTCATCCGGATCTGAGTGTACGCGTCTTCCTCTGGGGTCTCACTCTTCGCCAGTCCACCCGCGTCGCGTTCCCGCTTGAGCGACGGCGCTGTCGTCTGCGTGAGCCCTGCGCCGAGGCGCGCGGCTCCTCCAGGACCCTGCGGTACAATGGGCGCGAAGTTCGAGCGTGGAGCAGTCCGTCTGGCGGACGTGCCTGCGAGCGCGGCCCATCGCGAAGGGGCCCGACACGGTCATCTCGACAGGCGGTGGGCGCGGAGCGGCACCTCGGCCTTCGCCCCTCCCGCGGCCACGTCCGCGGTCGCCACCTCTTCCACAATCTGCACCTCTGCCGCAGCCACGACCGCGCTCGGAGGGTGTGGAGGGGGCAGGTTCTTCCTTCGGAGGGTGCGCGTGAGCGGGTGATGTTTACTAGGAGTGCATGCTAGGTCAAACGGACCTTCTTAACTTCTCTATAACATGGATGAAAAGTAAACATGGATGAAAAGTAAACGAGAGAATTCGTGGGGTGTGGGGTGTTGGGTAGGGCACTCACTCCTTGACGCGTCTGGAGGGCAGAGTGGGGACGAACTTGAGCTTCTGGGTGCCGAGGCGAGTCACGTCGCCCTGCTTCTTGGCGAGGCTCGCGATGGCTTTTGGTGTATTCGAGCCCGAGCCCGAGCCTGAGCCTGAGCTTGAGTCTGATGCTCCTGAGCTTGCATTTGGCTGGTCAGACATGGAGGTAGTGGTGGTCGAGTGCAAGGCGGAGTGCTGTGGCTGAAGGCTATGGAATGTCCATCAGCGAATGGACCAATCAGGGAAGAGATCTGTCCAGATGCAGATAACGGAAAACTTTGGGAGGCGATCAACGATGAGGACGATCTGTCCAATGGGTGGCCTGCCCTAGTCGTCTAGCCGCACCCATTACAACTCGCCTTTCGCAATTCTAATACCGGCCTCCTCTCGTCTTCCTCTCCCTTCTCTCTCCATCCCTATCCGCTCTATCCTCCACTCCCTTTCCTATTTACTAGACCACGAAGATGCGTGCAGATACAATGGCCATGACGACGCAAGAGCCCGAGCACCTCCGCGTCACGTACAACGACGTGTACAACCTCATCCGCGAGAACGTGAAGAAGATCGCCGAGTTCAAGCCGGACATGCTCATCGCTATTGGTACGTCTCCCGCACTTCCGCTCGCTCAGTTCACAGTTCTCACCGGCCTATGACTTGCATCGCGCAGGTGGAGGGCAAGTATACCGCTCTCAGCTGTCTTTGTGTTATTAGGACTGTGCTTGACGCTTCAGTGCAGCGGTTTCTTCCCCGCGCGTCCTGGTGCGTCTCCCCTGGCCTTCTGCCCCTGCAGGGTCTACCGCAGTGTCTGACAGTGCTGACCACGGGTCTTCCGTCCCATAGTGCACCTTCTTGAAGAACCCGGAGAGGAAGGGCAACATCCCGATCCACGTCATCGGTCTCTCCCTGTACGAGTCTCTCCCGGGTATGACCGCGGAGCAGATTGGTGCGGAAGTGATCCGTACCCAATGGCTGTGAGCACCCTTCATATCCTCATAGTACGAGTAATGCCTGAGCCTCCGCTACCCGCGCAGTGGACCTGAGTCTGGCAAGATTCTCCTTGGCCGGAGAGCACTCATCGTGGTGAGTGGCGTTGATCCCTCTACCATCCACGTTCACGCGTGATCCAAATTGAACGCCCCGATGCGGCTATCTTTGTCCAGGACGAAGTGGATGACTCGCGGAAGACGCTCCAGTAAGCCTTTGTTTCTTTCGTGCCTTGTTGGGTGTTATATTTGTTCTTCCCGAGCGGAACCTGTTGACGAGGCTGAAGCAGCTCTGGATCACGATAGGGACGTGGCGGAGCTACCGCTGACGGACTTCAAGCTCCGCCAGCACGCGAGCTCGACTCGGACGAGCGGG
Source organism: Trametes cubensis (assembly GCA_029747595.1). Taxonomy (NCBI): domain Eukaryota; kingdom Fungi; phylum Basidiomycota; class Agaricomycetes; order Polyporales; family Polyporaceae; genus Trametes; species Trametes cubensis. The sequence continues at coordinate 5,887 of JAPEVG010000508.1, forward strand.
ATGAGCTGGTACGGAAGGCAATCGCGTGAATACGAGATGGTCACAGGACCTCGTACCGCACCAACCTGGTTTAGCCGACTCGGGCGATTCCATACATCACACATCGCCGGCGAATATGTGGATGCTCCTCCTGGTGCGGATGGTCACGCATGTCAGCGATCCGGCAGAAGATGGCGACGCGGGCGAGGAGCAGGAGGATCCGAATGGCGAAGAGGGCGCAATCTCACGCAAGTCCGACATTTACGACAGGCAGGATCGGTTAAGACATGCCCTGCGCGATTATATCATGGCGGACTTCCCTGGACGGTACGTTGTTCACCTTGGTGTCGAAATACTCATCAACCAGTGCTGAGCATTTATGTAGGGTACAGTTGGCTACGACTTGGATGAACGAGGTACAACGACCGGATACGAAGGCAACACAACCCGTGATTGGGTAAACTTTTTGAGTTCGCGAGTTTGACCACATCTGACATGGGATCACACAGCAACCGAACTACGAGACCTGGCTGAACTAGGTCGTAGCTGCGTACCAGACACACACGGACGGCAAAGACAGGACGTTCTCGTGCTTTTTGCTCGACTTGCCGCATGTGCCGCAAGATATCCTCACACTTCTGAGGGAGTCATGCGTAGAACCTGACAGGTGCGTGCTTGCGCTACCGGTATACGAGTCACGAATTCATAGGTCTAATAGGCGGCAAATGGGCTTCGCGGCGCTGAGGGAGTTTGTGTCCCAACGACCGTCACTGCGCCCAGAGGCAATAAACATGCTGCTCGAGCTCACCACGCATCCTGACAAAATCACTCGCGGTGCGGCCATCAACACTGTGAAGCGGTGAATTCCCGATGGACAGCCCATGGCAGATATGGTTCGCGACTTTGCCCTTCAGCTCTTGTGTCGGTTACAGTCGCGGCCCAAGACCGCGCAAGCTGAACAGTCGGGGGATTTGCAGGCTGAGGGCTCGAAAACCGAAGAGCCCAAAGCTGAGGATGCAGAGGATGGGCAGCCGCCTCCAGAGGAGATCATCCAGACACCGTACCTACCAGAGCAGCTCGAGCTTCCTGCGATCGATTCACAGATTCTGCAGCACGTGGAACTGTTATTCGCCCTGTCGACGAAGGTACCCAAATTCCTCGACGAGTAAGATCATCCTATTCTCCATATATCACCATCACTCACGGGCACTCTAGGATCTTTGCTGCATATGGGGGGATGGACGTATCTGTACAAGAGACAATACAGCAGCTCATCACTCCGCTAATCTGTGCGCTCGGACCTTCGCATGGCAAGCTACTAACCCGTTGAAGAGCGCGATAGAGGGTGAGTTGCTTGCATGTATGTGCGTACTTAGTGAAGACACCCAACTAACATGCGATGTGCAGCTATTGGTATATGCTTCTCAATGACCGAGATCTTCCGCTCGGAGATCCTCGCCGTGGTGATGAACCAGCTCGTCGACAAGCCCAATCTCCCAACTCTCTTCCTCCGCACAGTAAGTACCCTCACTCCACTGCTACTTTCGCAGCGCATAACCGCCGCGCAGGTCATCCAAGCGGCCACGACATACCGCTCGCTGGTCGGTTTCGTCTCTACAACACTTCTCTCGCGGCTAATCACGAAGAAAATCTGGACAAATCCGCCGCTCTGGGGAGGCTTCATCCGGCTTGCGAAGCTCATCGCCCCTGCGATCTTCGGCGTGCTCCTCCAGCTGCCTAAGGACCAGCTGCGCGAGCTCGTCAACAAGCAGCCGAGCCTCAAGGCCAGCCTCCGTGAGCACGTCATGCGCAAGGGCACGAACAAGGCGCGCGTCGCGGGGTATCTCGACATCTTCGGCGAGGACAATAGTGCAAGCGCAGGCAAGGAGCAGACCCTGCCAGCGTCGGCGCCTGCGCCGATGCCGGTGAACCTGCCAGCGGCGTCGTGAGGCGCCTGCGTTCTGGTGCCTTATCACTGATTTGTGCATGGACAGAGTTAGGGCGATAGGTGCATGAGCGAGTGGTGAGAGTAGATATGTACATACAAGCTGTGTTGGTGTGGCTGTCGTGTTTGGCAAGCTCGAGCCATAGGTCGTCGATTCAGAATCATGCGAGATTGGTATGCCCATACCGCGGCCGCAGCAATGGCAGTGGCCAACAGATGCGGGTGAGCACTGCAAAAACAGCACTTTCTCCTCTCTTGCATTGCATTGTTAGCTAGCTATGTCGGGTCTCTAAGCACATGGCTACATAACTGGCATAGTAAAAAAATTGGGCTAGCTATAAACACGACAAGCTAGATAGCGATGGTGATGGCGATATCCAGTGCAGCGACCCAAAGCTCCGTACATGATCGCATATTGTGGCGGGAGTAACATGGTAACTGAGCGAGCTGTGCATCCAGCTCGATGACTTGAGCTGGCCTGATTGGGCAGCGGGAATTGGGGACTTCGACGTGAGATAGATGAGCGGGGTGGTTGGCGACAAATGGATTGATGCTATCCCCGTCATCACGGTTGTATTGGTCATGGTGGTCACGGACGGAGGGATGGTCCATCTCGTCCCAATCAATGCCGTAATCAGCATAATCTTGGTCTCCAGCATGTACAGGTTCTTCTACATTTTCTGCGGGTAGTATGCCTCGTTGTCCATGTTGGGCAAGGCCAAAAAGGTACATCTGATGTGGGCTTATGTGGCGCTCACCGCGGCGGGCCAGCGGATGGTGGTTCCAAGCCTCTGCCCATTGCATGGCGTCCCGGTTGAGAGCGTCAAGGAAAAGATGCTGTAATAACCAGGTATGGGCGTCGTTATTGATATCCAGGCCATAGCTTTGCTCGAGCTGATAGAAGAAGTTCTTCCATTTCTGTCCGAACCCTAGGGTCACGTCTACCCAGAGGCGTTCAATACGGATATTGTGCACACTCCTAGTAATGCGAAGTTAGCTGCATACCTGATCAGGATGTCAATGAACTCACCTTCCCCAAATGTACGAACCACGCCCTAGACCTCGTACCTCCTCCATCCTTGCAGCAACAAGAAGGTTCTCCGTGCCATGGTCGCCACGCACGCGACTTGGATATCCAAAGACTTTAGAGATGTCTTCGAACAGGTTGAGGACCGTGGAGGCACGATTGTTGGTGTGCATGCGTATGCCGAGCACGAACCTTGAGTATCCATCAATGAAGGCATGGATGACGATCTTCCATCTTATAAGCCCTGTGGTACCGTTGGAGTGTGGCTCGTAAGCTTGATAGTATAGGGCATCATCCTTCCAAGTGGGCTTACCGTGCTGGCCATCATGATGCCAGAGGCAGTTGGGGGCAGGAACGGAGTAAACTCGACGTTCGATCCGTCTTGGGCCAAAAGCCTGGCTGGAGGGTCCGACAACTCTGGCATAAGCCTCCTCCACGCGACGTCTTGGAACGCGCTCCCCAAGCACCAGAAGATAGCCATCAATCATCCGTCTTCCAAATGATGGGAATTGAGTGTGAATAGAGCTGATGATCTCATCCAGCTCCGCATCAGATAGCTGAGATAGATCACTGGATACGCCGGGTTGATACTGGCGACAGACTGTGCCATCTGAGTGTATTCCTTCGGTATATACTGGAGGGCCAGGTGGAGAAAGCCCAAAGTCGACAAGCCGCCTTCTAATCGTGCGTGCTGAGCAATTATATAGTGTAGCTATCTGCTGGCGAGTTGTGCGGCCTGTGGAGAGGAGAGCCAGGTCCTCTGGGTGTATCTCTACTGTAGGACGACCACGGGCCCCTGTAGACTGGCGTACCCCGAGTACCGGTGCTGCGGTGATGGCTTCCACTCGGATTGACTCTGCATTCACTTCTGTTGCACGGTGTAGGGCCTGCTGCATGGAAGAGATGTTGTGTCGTAGCGTATAGAGATCCTGTTGGGGTACAAGTGCCGCATGCTGACCATGCCCGTTAGTGTTTTGATCAAGAGCGAACGTAATGGACAAGCACCTGCTCCAGTGATGTGGAAAAGCGAACACACATAAGTTGAACCGCGTTCAACTTCGCAGCATCTCCAAACTCCATGCGTAGAGCCCGGTCTACCCTTTCCCGTAGCAGCTCATAAGCAACGTATATATTGTCTAGGGGTACTGAGTTGGCTCTGGTTGCCTCCATCAGTGTGCGTGCATTGAGTTGAGTGGTAGCAGTATTGACAAGTGGTCTCTGAACAAGTCGGTGTTACGCTTTCGAGCGTGACTCTTAAACTATCAAGCCTTAAGACGTCAATGGATATAGAGCTTGTATATATCCAGCTACTAGCCCTAGCTTGTCGAAGATAAGCGCGTAGTAGTATTTGCAGTGAAAGCGAGGTAACGAGTAAACCAAGTCGTAATTCGCAAAGAGACTGAAAGCTGAGGGTCGCTCTATGGCGTCGCCTCTTATATACATGTACACAAGCCAGTAGACGGAATGTTCTAGCGTATACACGGACTTTCTGGTACGTAGTAGCCAGCGCTAGTCGAACCTAGTAACACTGTGGCAGTGCTGCTGTGGACTGTGCAGAAGCGCCTGTGCACTGCGCGGAAGCGACTGTGCACTGTGCAGAAGTAACTGTGCTGGAAAGTCCTAGAGTGTCCTGGATAATACAAGACCATTCCTGTCTGTAAGAACCGTAACTACAATCCTAGAGTCTGCCACATTCGTATCGTACAGCGTAAGTATCAGACAACGTTACCAGTCCATTGAGATGCCGCAATACCTATCGTACATCGTAACAGTCGGACGGAATGGTGTGAGGACCGCGGCAACTAATCTTGGCTACTTATCGGGATGAGACATTATATACCACACTGAGGGCGAGAACATCTGAATTGTAAGTGCTTGATATATTGTTATCGTGTGATTGCTACTAGAAGTCTCGATGTGTCTCGTCACGTAACGCAGCATTAGCGCCCATCCCGGACACACCTCGGCATTCTATTGAGAGCATTGTTCGGAGATATAATTTATCTTGAAGGCTTTGTAGTACGATTCCTTTACCACATATGCTTTTTGAATGTCAGAAATCGGAGCAGTTCGCACAATATTATCTACTCATGACACTATCTAATCTCCTGATCCGTGACTGTATGTGACTGTGATGTCCCTAGTAGCCGCTGCCCAACCAGGCTCTTCAACTCTGCACCCCATCTGCCGCCGCTCTTGCTGTCGGTACGCACGTATCAACGAGCAGAACGTCCAGTTCCCTTGCATTTCCTGAGGTCACTGATGACCAGTTCAAGCTCAAGATGTCCATGCAGATCTGCCTTGCAACGGCACGCTTCACGCCCACATCAAACCTCCATGGCTCCGACGTCTGCTGCGCAGCAGGAGCGAATACGCGATCTGCTCATGATCTACACAACCAGCCCCGGGCTGGAGCTCCAGCAGCGCGTGGTGGATGGAGTTTGCCAGCCTATTCAACCTGGGCGAGATCAGGTCTGGTGTGTTGGAACTTATGTCTGCGCCGGAGCTCAAGGCGACCGTGCTGGGTGTTGGTACGTGATCTTCGTCGCATCTACGGCCTGATCCCCTTGCTCATGCACAATACAGTGAGCAAGAACAAGCCTGTGCAGTGGGGTCTGTGCAGCCCAGCAAAGACGTAAGTCCTTTTTTTCAATTGATATTAGTCCCGTCATGCACATCCATTGACCAATCTATGCGTTTAGGCCGACCTTCTTGGGGATGACGTCTCGAGTACCCCTACCGCGAACGGTCAACCCGCCGTACCAACTACCCAAGACCTCCTTGCAGAGATCTTCGGTAGCTCCGCGCCATCCGCGTCCACAGGCGCACCAGCGCCCGCTGCCCCCGCCCAACGCAACATCGCACAAGACATCCTCGGGCTCTTCGATTCGATTCTCCCTCCGCTCCACCCACCACTCCTGCCGNCGCCCCCATACGCAGCAGCGCAACCCNTCGCTGTTCGACACAGCGGCCTCTGCCGCTGCGACCTCCCCGCCCATCCCGCAGGCGACGTAGCCCCGCCCGCACAAGCTCCGGCACCGACAGGGTACACGGCGTACGACAAAAACGAGNCTCCGGATAACGCTCACCCCGNCAGACGTCCCCCGACGTATCCGGGTCTCGTCCGCATCCTCGCGCACTTGACGGCAAAGGGCGCGAACCCACTCAGTGGGCTCAACTTCCAGGCTGCGGTGCCGAAGGTGAGCAAATCGCGCGCACATACTGTGATGACGGGTACTAATGTTCGGCGTTGGGTTTTGAGTCTCGGTGGCAGTTGCAGATGGCCCTGATCTCGAGTTCGAACGTGCACCCTGGGTGTGTAGAGACACAGGAGATGTGGGTGCTCGCTCCCGTTGGTGTGAGTTTCTTTGATGTTTTGTGGTGTTGTTTCCCAATACTGACTCACAGAGCTCCCATAGGCCAACGTCCGTCTACGACTGCGGATCTCGTACAGCGTGGCAGGACGTGCGGTGCAGGACCAAGTGGACTTCGCTGGATTCCCGCCTGGATTGACGGGCGGGTCGTAAAGGGTACATAGGTCTTGGATCATACAGTATTTTATCGACTTAGTCTAGGATGCATACCTTTTCAATTGTAACATCGAGTTGTACAACCACCAACAAACTTGCACGAGCCTACTACTCATACATCAACCATGGGCAATCAAAAAGATCGCACAGTAGCACATAATCGGGCAAAGACCATGAAACGTCGTCATTTAGTTGAGTGTCCTAGGATACGCATACAGAGCAAAACCGAAACTATCCTACACCACAGAATATAAAGAAACAACGCTCAGATGAACATGAACATCTGCATAGGATGACGATCGTAGAGATTTTGACCCTCGCTCAACCCCCGAGATCGGGATAGGACGGCACGAGCGCGTCCGCAGCGCCGAGGTACAGCGAGTTGTAGATCCGCCAGTACACCTCGCGGACCTTCCGCACAGGGTGGAAGAGACCTTGGAGGGTGTAGCTGAGGAGGACGCCGAGTCGAGGGTGACGCGCACAGCCTCGATAGCTCCCATAACCGCGCGCTGATGACGTGTGGACGTCTCGAAGCAGTTGGGCCAGACAAGGTTCATGAGGTGAAGCATGAAGTCCGACACCGAGTGCGAGATGCTTGACAAAGGTGCTCGCGGTTTGACGGTGGTCAGCAAGCGCGTCCTTGAGCATCATGACGACGGAGTCGGCGTAGTACGCCGATTGTTGGCCGACGTACTCGAAGACGAACGAGACCGCCTTCAGACAGCCGGTACGGACGTTGAGTTCCGCCGTGCGGTACTCGTTCAGGATGGCGGGGATACACGTGAAAGCCGCGGGTGGCAGTCAATGACATAGCCTCTGGCAATGAACGAAATGGAACTCACGTCCACAAGTCTCCGCGACGATAGTGATAGCAACGGTACTGCACACACGATCTTGCACGCACAAGTTCGTGAGGAGCACTTGGAGGGCGTCTTGAGGACCCAAAATCTTGGCAATGTAGCCGAAAGAGTTAACTGCCGCACGTCGAATGCCCTTCTTGTGTGCCTTGAGCAGGTCGAGCAACTCGAAACAGATAAGCATCCACTCTCGCGCGGGTACGAACTCAGCACCACGATCAGCGATATGACCAATCAAGTTGATGGTGGCCTCCTGCACCTTCTCGTGTCGGTAACAATGAAGGATAGGAGTCAAGCGCGGTACTGACGATGTAGGTTAGCAAACTAGAATGTGCTTAGTCATAGGTCATTAGTTGGGGATGGCTTACACGGCACAACTCACCGCCTTGGGTTGTTCTTCATCTACAAGGCCATCCTCGAGAAGGATCTCGCTGTACTCGCCGATGACCCAGGTCGCGGCGAGTGTCAGAGACTCCTGTGAGATATCCGAACGGAGCGCGGTATAGAGCTTCGACGCGGTGTACGCCTGCAGCTCCGGCGTGTGCGCCACTAGCCTGATGAATGCAGACAAAATCTCCTCCCTGACGAAGTTGCCAGCCTGCAGCACACATTAGCCTGGTCCTTCCCCTGCCTATAAGCAATCAACGCCTCACCATCTCCAAGACGCGCAAAACGGTATCGATGTGCCATCATGTGTTGGGCGCGAAGCATATCTGCGTGGTCATTCCCAGCTTGAACTCGTTGTCCGCGACTTTGAGAAAAGCGAGTAGTTCACAGATGAGGATCCGGACGTTCTGCTTGTTGATACGTGCATACCGACAGCAGGAGCGGCGGCAGATGGGGTGCAGAGTTGAAGAGCCTGGTTGGGCAGGGCAGCGGCTACCGGGGACATCACAGTCACACACAGTCACAGACCAGGTGATTAAATGGTGTCACAAATAGATAATATTGTGCGAACTGCTGCGATTTCGGACATTCAAAAAGCATATTTGGCAAAGGAATCGCACTACTAAGCCTTCAAGATAAATTATATCCCCGCACAATGCGCTCAATAGAATGCCGAGGTGTGTCCAGTGACGGGCGCTAACGCTGTGTTACGTGACCAGACGTGTCTCAACGTGTCACATCTTAACTCTGACTTCCATCTGTACGCGGTCCTCTCGACAATCTGGCTGCCCCTAGAGATGTACTGGCATGCCTGAGCTTGACATATTATGTGGCTTTGAGCACTTGACGCGACGACTCAAAGAGGACTACGGTAGAAAGAACAAGGACGCATTGCGCGGTATGTTTCTATGCAACTTCACGCTGACACACACTAACAGCAGCCTGCAGGAACTCTGCGAATTTTCCCGCGAGTCTTTGCTGTTGGGACCGCCAAGAAAGATTATGTCACCTGTACGGTTGACGATGCACCCCCTTTTGACTACGTTGAAGGGCTTGAACCAACCCCTGCGAACCATCAACTCAACCTGCACGACGAGCAGAAGGCTGGCGGCAAGTCTTTTGCACGATACCTCAAACCGTTGGAATCTGGCGAGGTGCATGTCAAAGCGCGAGGAAAGGAGATTATCTTCGCGTGTGGATATGTGAGTTCTTGTCCTATGCGTCATTGGCTAATACTGAAGCTCGATGACAATCTATCACAGCACGCAGTTCGAGTACATTTTGGACTAGAGGGAAACATGGTAATCATTAGCAAAGACAGTTATAATCGGCTGATTTCACAGGACACTCCGGGATCTAACAAGGACAAGGCCAAAGCGGCAATTATGCGAAGTTTCATTGTCCCGCCAGAACTGCGCGTTTCAGACACGCGCTCAGCAAACAAGGAGCAAACCCTAGCTGTGTTCGCATCTGTCGTCTGTCAAGAGCATGCAATTATTTTCGTGGATCACAACCGACTTCTGCGCGTCCACATCATGAGCCTTGGCCGCCATTGGACATCCGAGGACTTGGATGTCAACTCCCAAGTACGTGCATGCCCAATCTCGTTTTCAACAATAATTGTGCTGAAAGTTGGCTACACCATCAAGCTATGGGACAAGATCTGGTCGTCAGATCACGGTCCCGACTGGATATACGAGCGGACGAATGCGGAGCGCGTTTTAGACGAGTGGCGGCAATCCGTGCTGGCGGGTAAGAAGTATCAGCGCGGTACGTCTTTCGGTCTTTCGGTCTGCTCTGGAATCTCGTTTAGTTTGGAGCTTGCTCATTGTTGCCACCAGGTGGGGGCACAAAGAGCGGCAAGAACACAGGCAAATCAAAGAAGAATGCTAAAGCCAAACACCCTTCGCTTCTAGATGTAATTTGCTCCACGCAGGAGGTTTTCAATGGCTATGGGCAGCACACCGCGCACGACCTGCTCCACTCGCTCGCTCTATGGCCTGCTTATCCTCCTGCACTCTTATGCGCTGACGACACATTATATGAACAGTTCAAGACGGTGCTCAATGCTTATGCGGCGCAATACACCTCTGCGACATTTCGCTCACGCTGCGTCTCAACCCCCAATCAGACATCACCGTTATATTACAACTATGCCAGTGACGATAACTATCTCAACATGTACTTGCGCGTCTTCCGCAAATGTGCAGTGCGGATGGAACGTGAGGAATACAACCGGTTTGCACGGCTTGGATTGTTTGATCCCTCGCACATCATTGGTAAGTGCTAAACTTAAGGCCGCTCTTGCTAACCTTTACGAAGCTGATTGTTTTCTGTAGGACAACCTTACGAATGTCATGAGAATAACCTCATTGATGTTATGTATCAAGAAGTACCGGTATTCCAGTACATGGAAGGGAACAACCCGATCTATACGGTGATCAGAGCCCGACGCCCATCCGAGTGGCGTTACAGTCAAGCTATAATGGTAATATCTATACGATCGAGAATTCGAAAGAAAGCTCACTAGTGCTTTAGACTGTCGCTAAAGATGCTAGACACGCAGGCTTTACGACAACCATTGGTATGGCTTCATTTGGCCCTATGAAGCAAAACCAATATGACTACAAGGTACAAGGCAAACCAGGTCGTAAAGCCAAGGTGCGCTACTAGAGCACCGGAGCCTTGCTTATTGCGCTGTACTGACATTTCGAAGGTGTACACAGGCAAACCGGGTAGACCTGCGCGTAGCACACCAAAGATTGCGGATCTCAGGCGTCGAGACACAAGAAAGAGGGCATTTTACGAATCTGCAGTCGCCAACGTAGCCAGTTCGGAAGCAGCTTCTGCTCCCCCGCCAGCCAAACGCCGCCGAGTCAGCCGATGCCCATCTCTTCCCGCCAATGAACGAGTTACTCGCTCTCGTTCCCGTGCAGATGGTGCATGATCCCATAGCTACTACATGACCTGTTGATAGTCGATAATACCAGCCCCCCCCACTCTTGCGTGACGTTGCTCAGTGACTCAGTTCTGCTGCTGCGCGTCCGCTGCGCCGAGGTACAGCAAGTTGTAGATCCGCCAGTACACCTCGCGGACCTTCCGCGCGGGGTGGAAGAGACCTTGGAGGGTGTAGTTGAGAAGGACGCCGGGGCCAAGGGTGACGCGCATAGCCTCGATGGCTTCGATGACCGCGCCAATGACGTGTGGGGACGTCTCGAAGCAGTTGGGCCAGACGAGGTTCATGAGGTGGAACATCGAGTCTTTGCAGCCGAGGCCGGCGACGCCAAGCGCGAGATGCTTGACGATGGTGCTCGCGGTTTGACGGTGGACGAGATCACGATCGGTGAGCGCGTCCTCAAGCATCGTGACGACGCAGTCGGCATAGTACGCGGATTGTGGGCCGACGTACTCGAAGACGAACGAGAGCGCCTTCAGACAACCGGTACGGACGTTGAGTTCCGCCGTGCGATACTCGTTCAGGATTGCGGGGATACACGTGAAAGCTGCGGATGGCGGTCAGCGACATAATCTCTGGCAATGGACGAAATAGAACTCACATCCGCAAGTCCCCGCGACGATGGCGATAGCGACGGTACTGCACACGCGACTTTAACGTTCTTGCACGCGCAAGTTCGTGAGGAGCACTTGGAGGACGTCTCTGAGGCCCAAACTCTTGGCAATGTAGCCGAAAGAGTTGACTGCCGCACGTCGAATGCCCTTCTTGTGCGCCTTGAGCAGGTCGAGCAACTCGCAACAGATACGCATCCACTCTCGCGCGGGTACGAACTCAGCACCACGATCAGCGATATGACCAATCAAGTTGATGGTGGCCTCCTGCACCTTCTCGTGTCGGTTACGCAGGATAGGAGTCATACGGGGTACTGGCGACGTCGGTTAGCATGCTATAACGTGCTTGGTAGGGCGATGTACTCACGAAGATCCTTCACAGGAGGGTTCATCTGCGTCATACCCACGACGTTCACAATAGCTCCCTCGGCGGCAATGATACTACCGAGAGTATCCGGGTACTCCTCACCAAGCTGCTCGAAGAGGACAAGGCCGAGCTTGCTCAAGAGTTGGTCCTCACCGCATTGCTTGATGACGACGGCGAGGCGGGTGGTAAGATCTGCGGCTTGCTGGCGAACCTTGGCACTCTTGTTGTTGAGACGCCAGAGAATGGTGGAGACGATCTGCGTGAGGTATGGCTTCACGCGGATACCTGGAAATCGGGTCAGCTCACAAACGTCATGAAGATGTACATGTGTAACTTACCAAGCGCGTTGACCACAGTACCGAAACCGTCCAGCATGACCTGGTCCTCAGTGGTCTGCTCTTGGAACGCGTAGATGATACCGTCCACAAGGCGAACCTCGAGGCGCTCGTCGATGTCCGAGGCACCAAGAGAGGCGACGACCTTCGTAATGGTCTCCATGACCATCTTTCGATACGGCTTGGCCTCACCCTTGAGGTCGTTGACAATGCGACCGACGATACCCGCCACGCCGGCCTTCTGTGCAAGCTCGACCGTCGTCTCTACCACCTGACGATAGTTGCGGCGGTCGAGCGCCATACGACGGACCCAGAACGCCTTGAAGAAATCAGGGAGGATGTCCTGCTTGATGTACTGGGGGGTAACACCCTCCGTTGCCGCACATTGCTGTACGACCTTGAGGACGATCTTCTTCATCTCCTCGTCGTCCGAGGTTTGGAACTCACGGATGAGGATGATCGTGACTTCCTTGATATAGTATTGCACGTACTCTGGGTCCATCAGGGGAAGAATGAAGCCGATAGCCTTCAGAAAGGCCGCCAAGCTCTTGCCGCGGTGTAGACGGATACCGACCCACAAAGGCTTGAGCACGTTGTCGAAGGATTCGATACCGTACGGTGCTGCAGCCTCGGCGAAGGCGGCCAACGCAAGGGCGATCATCGTCCGCACTTTCGTCTGCTCATCCTGGAGGCCATGCGCGATGCAGTCGACGAGATTACGAAGATGAGGGGAGGACGGCGCAACCCATCATGATGGCAATCTGCTGAACAATACGAATACCGGTGTGTCGAGCCTGCCACGACTTCTTGCTCTTGCAAACGGCCTTCAAGAAGGGAAGTAGAGACGGGATACCGAGAGCTGAGGCGACGACAGAGAACGCACGAGCTGTGGTATTCCGTACATACTCGTCGGCGTGGTCGATATCCGGACGCATAGTCGAGATCATGTGCGCGAGACCTGCAGCCTTGGAAAGGTTCGAGATAATCTCACAACCCTCCACACACGAACGTAATAATCCTCGTCAATGAGAAGCGGTTCGATGACAACCAGGATCTTGTGGACGTAGGGCCGAATGAGGTCGTCTGACTTGTATAGTACACGGTCGATAACCTTGACCAAAAGGTGGTGTTCCTGGTCCTCCAAGGTGCGCTCCATGAGGTGTGGGAGAATCTTGTCGAAGCGAGGTCCACAACTGGTACGAACGTTAAGTTCCGCCCTGCGATACTTGTCCAGGATGGCGGGGATACACGGGTGGTGGCGGTCAGCAACATAATCTCTGGCAATAAATGAAATGGTACACACGTCCGCAGGTGCAAGTTCGTGAGGAGCACTCGGAGAACGTCTTGAGGACCCAAACTCTTGGCGATGTAGCTCCGAAATAGTCACCCACCACACGTAGAATGTCCTTCTTGTGCACCTTGAGCAGGTCGAGCAACTACCAGTACGAACTCGGCACCGCAATCGGCACCTTCTTGTGTCGGATAGAAGACATGCGGGTAATAGTAACATAAGTTAGATTGCTGGAACACACTTGAGAAAGTGATGGACTGACTATGATTCTTCGAGTGAGTCGGTCGTGAGTGCTGAGTAACGAGAGCCAAAACCTCAGTTCGGATGTGAGTATTGAGTATTGAGTATTGAGTAGAAGGCCAGGGTCAGGGCAGGACTCCTGAGCTCAGAAGCGAGTACTGAGTAAGAGGTTCAAATCATGGTTCGAGCACGAGTCTCAGGATGGGAGGTGGAGATTCCGGGGCCAGTGCGCAGAAAATTAATGTCTACGGGCGCCCCCCATACTTCTGTCGCTAATCGATGCATCATTCAGCGACCACGCAACGGCGCTGGACAAGTATGAGCAAGTTTTGATATAGAAAGCTAGCGAGATGATTCGCATAGGTAATTCGCCATAGCGAGACGTACTCAGGGAATTTCCAGGAGGCTGTGAAGTTGTGGATCAGTATATAGAGTACTACTGGCAAGTGCACCTCCCCATGGGCCATGTGTCAACCTATGGGCGCTTGGTACTTAAATTGCTCGATTTGACGCCCGGTCCTATAGCAGGACCAGTGGTGCTGATGTCTCCTTCCCGCCACCACATCTCTTCGACCGTGCTCGTTATGCTCCGGAGTACATGCTCGTCCCTCAATGTTGCAAGGCGCAGCGCCCAGCATATTCCTACCGCCGTGCGACTTGTATCATCTGCCACGTCCTCTAGAAAGGCCTCTGCCCCCTCGTTCGATCCTTCTCCTTCGGCCAGCACCGCGTCCACATCCAAGACTTCTACTCCCAAACAGCACCACGGCTTCAAACATGTAGCGCCTACGCAAGAAAACGGCGAAGAACAAGAACAGAAACGACTTTTGCGGCCACACATCCTCTCACGCAGGCTTATGACAATGTGTCGCGAGGGGAAGCTGGACGAGGCCTTTGAATATCTTCAATCTCTACCATTGGATGCGCAGAACGTTCCGGTTTGGAACACGTTGATCTTGAACGCCGGCCGCGCTGAACGGTATCGTTTGATGTACCAAATCTACACGGAGGTATGCGACCTTTCTGCACTTGCTAGTCATTCGTGCTCAATGCCTCTTCACCCCAGATGAAGCGGCGCGGGTTCAAACCCAATCTCAGGACGTACGCAACACTGATGGGCGAATTCATCTCCGTGAACTCCTGGGCAGAACGCACCAAGATGGCCGAGGATGTTCACAAAATATACCGGAGCTTCCTCGAATACATCGATACCGTCAAAGCCCACAACCCTTCGAGCCCAGAGATTTCCGTCCTGCCTGTCAATGCGTACATCCGCGTACTCTCCAAGATGGGCGACTATCAACGGATGTTCGACGTGTGGAACGCGCTCGATGAGGAGGGGCCATTCTCTCCCGACGCTTACACGTACACCAACATGTTCAAGTCGATGTACTTGCGCGCGGCGAGCAAAGAGGGCTCGCAAGCGGACCGGGAACGTGCCGCCTCGGACGCTCGCCTTATTTGGCGCCATCTGTCGAAGCGTGTCGAGAATGGCAGTAGCGTCGTGGTAGACTCCCCCTTGATTGCCAGCGTAGTCCAGGCGCTTGCGCTAGGCCGACCAGCAGACCACATAGTCGCGTTCGACATCCTTCGCGAGTACGTTGGACTCGCTAAACCTGGCGAGAC
>JAPEVG010000509.1:0-20910 GCA_029747595.1 Trametes cubensis
CATCGACGAGCTCTCGGAGGACGAATTTCATGAGGCATTGAGGGTCGCAGTCCGAGCACCTTCTCCTCCTCCTCCTCCTCCGACAACCGTCACCAAGAATGTCGAGGAACCCCATGGGCGTTGCGGTTTCTTTCGAGGAACTGGCGACGATCGGCTTGGATACGTCAACTCAAACGGCGACATCTTCGTGGTCCCCAACAACCCCTTCGGTATCTCAGTCACTCGTATTATGGTTGCATATCACCTTCGATGGCCTGAGGCCTCAGTCAGAACCACTATGGCAGCATCGCTCCTTATCGACGACGACATCGCTCGTCGAGGAAACTTCCCTGCCTTCAAGATTGAAGCCGAGCGCACCCCGACGACTTATCGCCAGGCTTTAGGTATGTCGGCAGCGGAGTCGGCGCAGTGGGACTGCATTCGGGCGGTGGGTAATGAATCTGACCTCGTCAATATCTCACTGGACGTTTTCCGTCCTGAGGTCGTCGAGAGAAACCAGAACATTATCGTGCATGCCTAAGGTCGAGGACGACCTTCAGCGGAGGGGGAGCTGATGTTACGACGTACGATAGGTATTGCGGCATCTCAATGGACTGGTAACGTTGTCTGATACTTACGCTGTACGATACGAATGTGGCAGACTCTAGGCTTGTAGTTACGGTTCTTACAGACAGGAATGGTCTTGTATTATCCAGGACACTCTAGGACTTTCTAGCACAGTTACTTCTGCACAGTGCACAGTCGCTTCCGCGCAGTGCACAGGCGCTTCTGCACAGTCCACAGTAGCACTGCCACAGTGTTACTAGGTTCGACTAGCGCTGGCTACTACGTACCAGAAAGTCCTTGTATACGCTAGAACATTCCGTCTACGGGCTTGTGTACATGTATATAAGAGGCGACGCCATAGAGCGACCCTCAGCTTTCAGTCTCTTCGCGAAATACGACTTTGGTTGCTCGTTAACTCGCTTTCACTGCAAATACTACTACGCGCTTATCTTCGACAAGCTGGGGCTAGTAGCTGAATAGATACAAGCTCTCTATTCATTGACGTCTTAAGGCTTGATAGTTTAAGAGTCACGCTCGAAAGCGTAACAGAAGAGAGACTTGCCATCACGGTCGTGCTCATGTCGATGCCGGGCCTCTGTTACTGCCCGCATGCTGGTGTCTGCCGATGCCCTAACTCAAGGTGGCATGTCCCGATTGATACTTACAATATTTCTCATAATTCTGCGCTACCGGCTGGCCATGTTCCCGGACCTTATGCTCAAGCACATCCACCATCTTGGCCTCCTCTTCCGAACACGACAGATCCGGGCCAACCAATCCAATTGCTTAAGTACTCCTATAAGCAAGAATGTCTATCTTTTACATCTTCACTAATCGCATCTGAAGCGGACTACTCTATAGACAGCCGTCCGACTGACCGAGCTGCCCGCAAATTGCTGGCAGCCGGGAAATTCGATGAGCTTGAGGATCTATTCTGTAACAAATAGCTTATTACATCCTACTTCACTAGTTATGAAGGATTTGTCTGATACCATGGATACGAACACCGACATGTTCGACCAGGACTCACTAGCAGGAGGCGTCACGAAGCTTTCCAAGTCTCGCACATGAATGGTGGGAACTTCCGCCCAAACAGGCAATCACGAGCAAGCCGGCTTGTCGACTTGGCTTGCGCGAGCTTGCTTTTCAAGTTGGACCCAAGCTGACGAGCTTGCCTTGGCTTAGCTTAACTTGCGGCAACACGAGCAAGCTCATACCAAATGAAACTATGCACATTAACTGAATATATACTAATAGCATCCAAGTACCCCCATACTGATGTCCACGTATTAAGATGCAAGCGTTTCCTCAAGCTCCCGGTGTATTGAGAAAGACATCCGTCTCTGCGTCTTCGCTGCCCTTCTCCCACCTGTCGTTCTGTTCATCGGATCAACATCAACACCCAACATCCCATCTCGTTAGACGCAGCGACCACGTACCTCTGCTCTTGGCAAACAAAGTTATCTGGAGCACCCTCCCACTCATCCAACACATCCTGCCTACCAACGTCCCTCTCCTCCTCCCGATCCGGAGGACCGAACAGATCCAACGCAAGCTGGGTATGTGACACGCCTGCATACGTCGTCACGCAACGGGGATTCACCAGAATCCGCGCAGCCAGGAAGACTGCGTTCGGGATGGTGAGCCGTGGCGTATCCGCATCCTCGTACGTGTCCGGCGGGTCTGCCACTGGCAAGTCAGACGCATCGTAATCCGAACCGGCGTTGGCGTCCGCGTCGTCTTGCGGCTTGTCTGCTTGACGGGGCGCAAGCTCCTCAGGCTCGACCGGCGCACGCTTCTTCTGGCGGGGCGTCTCGACTGCGGCGGCAGCTGCCACATCSGGATCGAAAGCCTTCATACCCTCCTTCGCCTTCCAGACCCAGAGGTCCCGGCAGAACCATGCCTGTGTACTGTCGAGACAAGGTGCTTCAGGGTCGCGCTCAGGAACGTCATCATGGCTAGCGGTCGTGTTGAAGTAGTCGGTACCAGCGCGGTAGGCAATGCCAGCGTAGTAGGACTGCGCTGGRTCGACTACGTGCGTGCCAGACTCGCAGCAGAAGACTTGGAAAGGAAGATGCTGAATGTAACGCTGAGCGCTGGTGGTGTCGCGAGGAGGTACGGAGGTAAGGGAGGATTCAGAGATGGCTGAAGACTTTGATTGTCGGAATTGGTCGCCATTGATATCTCGTGTGCGCCACCTGAGGACTGTAATCAGTATGTTGCATCCCAAAGAATYGTGCTAGAACTGTGGGACGGCGCATATAGCGAGGCCGGATACTTGSGGACATCGGCTCTGACCGCACAAGCAATACCCGCGTCAACCTATGGAGGTACTCCAACGCGGAGTCTATGCACGGCATCGCAGTAYGGTCATACCACCCANCNTCACRCCAGCGCAACGCGCGGAAATAAMTAGAACGGCATGGTGAGAAATACGCACCGGTCRGAGAAGATGAAGAAGCCATTATGCTCCGCCCAGTCCATGCCGCAGACCATAGCGGCCTCGTTGACGATACTGACCTTGATGGTCTCCAGGATATCGTTCGGACACGTGAAGCCCTTGAGCCAGATGACGCGGTGGAACTTGATGTTCCGCCGCTCATASAGTTCATGCAGCGGCTCGAGCACGAGGTTGCGGGTATAAGCCTCCTCRAGCGGGTAGTATGCGGCGGAAGGATCYTCRGTCATCCCAGGTACCCGCCTGATACGRAACGGGACACCCAGCAGAGTGAGCACAGCCTCGCATAGGTCGGTCAGCGTCTCCGTCGAGTCTGAAGAATCGTAGTCGAGCATGGACACGAAGATGTTGGAGGGTCCGAGACGTTTGGCAAGTTGTACGATGACAGAGAGCTGATCGACGAGGAAGTGGTCTGCGGAATGGATGACCATCCCTACGTAGTAGAGATTGTTTTGGCGGGCAAGATCTTCGTAYGCATCTTCATACTTATTCTGGCCGAATGGCCGTGTGAGTGTAGGRCAAAGCGCAGCGACCCATCCGTTCAGTGTGAGGAGTTGCTCTATGGACGACAGTACGGACTGCTCATCCATATGAGACGTTGCAGGGTCAAGAATACTGTGGAATGTCAGYCGGGAGCCTTGGGCAAGGACAAAGCATACGTACTATGGCTTCTGGAACCGCTCCCAGTAGTCCTGTACACCGTCATTGATCACCTCYGTAAAGAGATCCGGACGTTCGTCCCTGCCCATGCGGGCTTGCAGGAATTTGTGTTTCCTGGCATCAAGCTGCTTGTCGGCACCCGTAACRATGTCTAGTACATTTTGCTTGCGKATCTCCTTCGGGTCCGAGGGGCCATAGAGAGAAGCGACGGAGGCAGAGGAAGAAGGCGAAGAGACGAGGACCTTGACGAGGAAGGCGAAGCCAGCRAGTGCAAGGACACGGAGGACGGTCCGTCTGCGGATGATGATAGCCATGCCGCTGGCCTGTCAGCARRTGTCCKTTGTGTTGYTCTGATCCARCACTRAGCGTACGAGAACAGAACRAGAGGTGGAAGGCCGRACKARCTTGAAGTGGCGGACAGAGACAACGTCGGCGAGCAGACTGGACTTGATTAGCAGACGACTACGCGCCCATGNCNATAATGCCCTTAGACGCCTGCGCRCATGGCACGGGCGCTTCMTWGTACGYCCTCCCCTTTGCCAAGTTGTTGCTTGCGACTTGACAAGGGCCTCAGAGTTAGGCTAGGTGACTCGTCCGTGTGCTGACTCGCGTTGGACTCGCGCCTTTCGACGGCCTTCAGTTTCCTTACGTCTACGCCTCACTTACTGCTCCGAAAGAGAAATGGCTCTCACTAGGACTGTACCGCATCTTATGACACTGGCGGACCTGACGCCAGGTCAAATCCAGCGTATCATCGTCCACTCCTACTACCTCAAGCGCACGTCCTTGCCATGGCTCGGACCACAGACGCGTACGCCCAAGGAAGCACCCAAGCTGCGCATGCCCTCCCAGTCTCTGTTTAACAARACYRTTGCTCTGCTMTTCTCCAAGCGGAGCACYCGGACGCGTCTTTCGGCAGARACRGCGRCCCTCCTTCTCGGTGGACAGGCACTCTTCCTCGGAAAGGATGACATTCAGCTCGGAGTGAACGAGACCGTTCGCGACTCGGCACGAGTCATTGGAGGCATGTGCCAAGGCATCTTCGCCCGTGTCGGTGACCACGAGGAAATTGAAGTACGTCTATCCGTCCACATTGAGACGTTTTGTCAATTTGACTGACATCGCCGYTCAGGAACTGGCGCGGTACTCTCCYGTCCCGGTCCTCAATGCGCTTTCCTCGCTCTGGCATCCCACACAAGTYCTRGCCGACCTCTTGACGCTAAAYGAGAATGCCCAYCTCTTCGACCCCAGCTTGGACCCTGGCCCAGAGACGACAGGAGCGTATAAGCAAAAGTTCCGCAAATTGCAGGAGCTYCGTCCGCTCACGGTCGCATACGTCGGCGACTCRGCCAACGTCCTGCACGACATGCTGGTGACGTATCCTCGTCTGGGACACAAACTRCGTGTTGCGAGCCCGGAGAACGCSAAATACCGTGCACCGAARCCGGTGTGGGATCGTGTAGTTCAGCTCGGMTGTGACAAGGGCATCCACTGGACYAGCGATCCACGGGAAGCCGTTCACGGCGCCGACCTCGTCGTCACAGATACTTGGTGAGTRGAAGYGTTTGTTGTCCAGGCCAATGACTGACGTCGCACCAGGATCTCGATGGGCCAGGAAGCGGAGAAGGAACAACGGCTGAAGGACTTCAAGGGCTACCAAGTGACGGARGCTCTGTGCCGAGAAGGCGGGGCGAAGCCAGACTGGAAGTTCATGCACTGTCTTCCTCGGAAACAAGACGAGGTGGACGACGAGGTTCGTCCGTTAGGACGCGAGTSTASTATAGAGATGTGCTGATCCGTGCGCATGGWAATAGGTGTTCTACGGCCCGCGGTCGCTGGTGTTCGAGGAGTCGGACAACCGAAAGTGGACTATCATGGCGATGTTCGAGTGCGTTCTGGGGATAATTCTCATGGGATACGGATGAGTTGAATGCTGATCACGGATCTGTTTGATTAGCCTTCTGTTCGGAAAGTGGTCCTTGTTGGCTCGCCCTGGAGAGACGGCGGAGATGGSATCGGAGTGAGGSCCGGRTGGGTGATAGGAAGGCGAAGGCGGGGGTTCGGACTGTGCGCACGTTGGCTGGGTAGCGATAGGGCGCGGGTAGCATAATCTACGGAGTAATGCTGGCAAAGGACGATCTGCCTCTGGCGGACGATCGTCGGGGACGTGGATGGTATGTCTTGTGCGTATGTTGGCGTGAATATTGCCCAGAAAGGCTAGAAGGGGCCACGTGCCTTGAATGACGTCTCTGGAATGCGGGGTAGCGCCCGTGCGAGTGGATCGAACCCGTCCTCTTCATCTCTTCCTCCTCCTCCTCCTCCTCCCCATTCCTCCTCCGCTCCATACTTCCCCACCCACCTCCCTCCTTCCCCGCATTTCTTTTTACATCTCTTCCGCTTTCCAATCCCATCGCATCCGCCGACCACCATGTCCGAAATCAAACGCGACGTACGCAACCCCCTCCTCTTCGAGTGCGCCTGGGAGGTCGCAAACAAGGTCGGAGGTATCTACACCGTCATCAAGACAAAGGTCCCCGTCACCGTGTCAGAGTATGGCGACCGCTACACCCTCATCGGCCCCCTCTCCTACAAGACCGCCCCCATGGAGGTCGAGGCCCAGGAGCCCAAAGACCCTCATCTAGCTGCCACCCTCGACAGCATGCGCGCAGCCGGTGTTAAGATTCTCTATGGCCGCTGGCTCATCGAAGGCGCCCCCAACGTCCTCCTGTTTGACACCGGTAGCCAGTACTCCCGCCTCGACGAGTGGAAGGGCGACCTCTGGAACCTTGCAGGCATCCCCACCCCGCCCAACGATCACGAAACCAACGAAACCATCGTCTTTGGCTATATTGTAGCCTGGTTCCTCGGCGAGGTACGTCCTGTTCTGAACCCGGCCGCGATTCCTTGATTGCTGGTGGCGCTTCCCGATCGCGCTGCTGAACGTATATGCACCCCCGTCCCACACCTCCGCCCGCGGGGTACCCCATTCTCATCTGCGCGCTTCTTGAACGCTGGCTACTGGCCCCGCTCAGAAGCCAGCCCGCGCAGTCTTTGGGATGGTCCGTTCCTCTCAATCTGCTCGCGCGATACGCYCATGACACAACATTACGCGCGTTCTCCCCCGTTTGCCGCGCAGGGCAACCCGTGTKCTTCGTCTGTGAAGGTCCTCCCGGACGATCTCCCCATCTCTGTGCGGGGTCTCCTTTTTGGGAGAACACTCCCATCAAGAATCGCACGTCAGAATGGTGTTGCCTCTCTAGAATGCTCGGCATTTCCAACCGTGCGAGACCCTCACTTCAGAGATTGCACTATCCAAATCTTCGGTCCTGACGGGGTGCCTTCCGAAAGTTCACTACTCCACTTTCGWCCCCTCTCTACKCAGYCAACATTCATCCAATTRCAGGCTGCCGGTTTCTTATTGACGCGTTCGCTAACGCWTCTTCACCCAGTACGTCGCGCGGCAACTTGACAAGGCAGTCATCGCGCACTTCCACGAATGGCAGGCWGGTCTCGCGATCCCCCTGTGCCGTAAGCGACACATCGACGTCACGACCGTGTTCACGACCCACGCGACTCTGCTCGGTCGTTACCTGTGCGCGGGCTCCGTCGACTTYTACAAYAACCTGCAGTACTTTGACGTCGATCACGAAGCGGGCAAGCGCGGTATCTATCATCGATACTGCATTGAACGCTCTTCAGCGCATTGCGCAGATGTMTTCACGACCGTATCGCATATTACGGCYTATGAGAGCGAGCACTTGCTCAAGCGCAAGCCTGACGGCGTCTTGCCGAACGGCCTGAACGTGGTCAAGTTCCAGGCGATGCACGAGTTCCAGAACCTGCATTCAACCGCGAAGGCGAAGATCAACGACTTCATTCGTGGCCATTTCTACGGCCACTATGATTTCGACCTCGACAACACGCTCTATGTGAGTCGTGGGGACCTCGATAAGTCGCTGGCATGCGCTAATGGTTYTCTAGATGTTCACGGCGGGCCGTTACGAGTATCGTAACAAGGGTGTCGACATGTTCATYGAGTCRCTTGCGCGTGCGTCCACCAAAGACTACAAWTGGCGTCAATCGCACTGATYCGCAATCCAGGTYTGAACTTCCGYCTCAAGAAGTCYGGCTCGAAGGTCACCGTCATCGCYTTCATYATYATGCCYGCTGCAACGCACTCGTAYACCATCGACGCGCTGAAGGGSCAGGCAGTYACGAAGCAGCTTCATGAYACGGTYACTGAGATTCAGAACCGCATTGGTGCACGCCTCTTCGAGCATGCTATGAGCTCAAACGGGTGCGTCCTTGCCGGAGACTTGTACACATTCCTTTCTAACAATTGTACAGCGAGCAYGGAACTCTGCCCACTCCCGATGACCTGCTCTCRGATGAGGACAAGGTGCTGCTCAAGCGTCGTATYTTCGCMCTCAAGCGCAACATGCTGCCACCTGTAACGACGCACAACATGGCCGACGACGCCAACGACCCGATCCTCAACCAGATCCGTCGKGTGCAGCTGTTCAACCACTCGTCGGACCGCGTGAAGATCATYTTCCAYCCYGACTTCTTGAACAGCAACAACCCTATCCTTGGCCTCGACTACGAGGAGTTCGTGCGYGGCTGCCATCTYGGCGTYTTCCCCAGTTACTACGAGCCATGGGGATATACTCCAGCRGAGTGTACRGTGGTAAGTAGCGYYTGAACCCTWCYGAACCGATCGAKGCTGATTACGTCGTAGATGGGTATCCCTTCAGCGACGACGAACCTGTCCGGCTTCGGCTGCTTCATCCAGGACCTCATCGAGCGCCCGCAGGACGAGGGRATCTACATCGTCGACCGTCGYTCTCAATCCGTCGAGGACTCCGTGAACCAACTCACCGACTACATGTTCTCGTTYACCCAGAAGACGCGGCGGCAGCGYATYAACCAGCGGAACCGCGTCGAGCGTCTYTCSCCYCTSCTSGACTGGAAGAACCTCGGGATCGAGTACTCGAAGGCGCGCCAGCTTGCRCTGCGTCGCGCATATCCCGACGCGTTCTACGGCCCGGGCGGCGAGGCGGAGGAAGAGGATCTCGACTTCGGCATGGAGCGTATGACGTTGCCCATCAGTGTACCTGCGAGTCCGCGGTGGAGAATGTCGGGCATCGCGACCCCYGGCGACATTGGCACGCTCACTGAAGAGGTACATCCATATCATAGACTTCAGATGTATACGTTACTAAGCGTTTCTCTCTTCAGATGCAGGCCCTCGGTACGAGCGACTACCGTGGCTTCAACTGGCCCTCGTCACAGGACGACGAAGACGAAGGCTACCCATTGTATGCCATTCCCCCTACAATACATCTTGTACCCAAACTGATGCCCTTATTCCTTCCAGCCCGCTCGTCATGAAGGTGCGCTCCCGCGCGAACTCGGTCATGTCGGGTGCAAGCACGCCCGGCGGTGGACGCTCGAAGAGCCTGAGCGAGGGCGACCTGCGCAAGGCAGATGCCGCACTAAGCAACGTCAACGAGGCGCAATCGGCAACGAACGGTGTCAATGGCGTCAATGGCCACTAGAAGAACGGCAAAATGTACAATGACGAAGACGTAACAACGCGAATACGACTGACCATTTCTTTGACTTCTTGATATGCCCGTGTGAATTCACAAAAGCGGATGGAGGGAATGGGCGGATACTTGCAGGTGTTTTCACGCTGACGAGCTCGAGGTAGTAGGAGGATCATCAGATGAGCCGCAGATGATTACGATTTTCTGTAGTAGCGTATATGCCATGTAGGCCTTTGCCAATGTTGTCTGTCTGTTTCAGAATCCATACCAATATCTCACTTTCTCTTATYCGAGGAYGTATGTCTTGAGCGCCTTTCTGCCGATCACTTTTACCAAAACGGTAGGCGATCGTGGTAGGCGCCCATGAAAGTTGCTGGACCAGAATTTTGGACTCGGACGTCGAGCACACCGCCGAGCTCGTTGCACTCTGGCCTTTCCTTCCTGGCCGACACGACGACGGRNAAYACYCACYGAGCGTTAAGGGTGSCYTTGRAGYCTCCCAACGATGGTAGCGTCCTACACTGTCCCGCCGACGCCAACGTGGTACACGGCGGTACCCCCGCTCGAGCCCAAAGCCGACCTCCCCGTCCCGTCCGCCTCGCAGCTCACGTCGCTCACCGAGCGTGCCGCCGCGCTCCTCAAGGGCGACGCCGAACGGTACCAGGCCCAGTCCACCGCGCAGTCCGCGTCCGATGCGCACTTCATCAAGACCGTGCTCGCGACGGGTACGCTCTCCGATCGGCTCAGCGCGCTCACGCTGCTCGTCCAGGCGAGCCCGGTGCACAACACCTCCGCACTGGAGAGCTTGCGCTCGATGGCGCAGCGGGGACGCGCGAAGGGTGGACGCGACGAGGGCTTGAAAGCCGTTCGTTGCGTGGTCGATTGGTGGGTCGGTGGAGGAGGTCCTGGTCGGAAGCTCAAGTGCGTCCTCCGCAATTTCTCTCGTCTTGCTATCCCAAGCTCACTTGCACTTGATACTGTAGATACTTCCGCGACCAACCGTTGCTCCACCCAGACGTAGATGATGCTCACCTGCTCATCTGGTACTTCGAGGACTGGCTCAAGAAGTACTTCTTCTCCATCCTCCAAATCCTCGAGACCTTCTCTCTCGACCCGCTCACTTACGTCCGCACGCAAACACTCGCTTTCCTCTCCACCCTCCTCCGTGCCCAACCAGAACAGGAGCAGAACCTGCTCCGTCTCCTCGTCAACAAGCTTGTATGTCACGCGGTCTATTCATTGTATGCCGGATGCTCATTGCCTGCCAGGGCGACACTGAAAAAGCCGTATGTTCGCGGGCATCATACCACCTCCTACAAATCCTCCAAGCACACCCCGCCATGAAAGGTGTGATCGTGCGCGAGGTCCGATCCCTCATTTTCCGCCTTCCAGCGACAACCGCTGCACAAGCTGCGCCCGCGAAACCCGAGAATAAACATATCCGTTTTGACGATGCGGACTCGTCCTCGTCAAAAAGCAAGCCAAAGAAGGACGCCACGACGACGGACGGTCCTCAATCTCGTTGGAATACCCACGCATGGTACTACTCCGCGGTCACTTTGAACCAGATCGTGCTCACCCCGACAGCTGCGGACCGCACCGTCGCGCGTCTGCTTGTCGATATGTACTTCGAGATGTTCGAGGAGATCCTCGGATCGAAGGGAGACGACAATGATAGTGACCACGAAGGAGACGCTAAGGAGGACAAGGCACCGAGTAAGGCTGCGAAGGGTAAGGGCAAGGGTCCGCCGAAGGACAAGAAAAAGAAGGCAAAAGAGGTCAAAGGTGCTGCCGGTTTCGCCGAAGTGGAGGACTCCTCGTCCCGCCTCATCGGTGCGATCCTCACTGGTGTCAACCGTGCGCTGCCATTTGCGCAGATGCACTTGAGCAGCGATAGCTCCGCCGTGTAAGCCTTCGTACTCCTAGCGGAGTGACCACTATGACTGATAATTGCACAGGTTCCAAAAGCACATCGACACGCTGTTCCGGATCACGCATACATCCACCTTCAACATCTCTCTCCAAGCCCTCACGCTCATCCTCCAAATATCCACCACCCTTTCCTCCCCCGCCAACAAGCCGTCTACGTCCAACCAGTCATCCGCCTTCTCGACATCCTTGCGCGACCGATTCTACCGTGCACTATATGCCTCGCTTATCGACCCCCGTTTGGGTACATCGAACAAGCAGGCGTTGTACCTGAACTTGTTGTTCAAGGCGCTGAAGGCGGACCACGATGCGCAGCGTGCGGCAGCTTTCGTGCGTCGGTTCATTCAAGTCCTTGCCAGCGGCGTCGGAGCTGGCGGTGCAATCGAGTTCGTTGCTGGTGGTTTGTACCTACTCGGCGAGGTTGGTACTGTTCTTCAGATTACACTTTCACGTTCACTCATAATCATCCTTCCATAGCTCTTCAGCACCACTCCCTCCTTGAAGCAGCTGCTCAGCACTCCCAAGTCAAAGGCGGCACCACCTCCTGATGCGCCGACGTACGATCCCAGGAAACGGGACCCTCAATACTCGCACGCGTTCGCCACGCCCATGTACGAACTGGTACGCGACACACTGCACACTGTCCCCGCTACTGTATGCCATACTCTACGGAATACTCACCCAGAAACCTCATAGCTTCCGCTCCTGAACCACTACCACCCCACCGTCTCCCTACACGCCCGCCAACTCTTCACATCCTCACCCATCACCGGCTCACCCGATCTATCCCTCAACACGCTCTCCCACTTCCTCGACCGCTTCGTCTACAAGAACCCCAAAAAGCCCAAGCCCAAAGGCTCCAGCGCGATGCAGCCTGCAGCCGCCGACAGCGCTAAAGGCGTCACGCTCGTCAAGGGCGAGGTTGCCGGACTCGGCGTGCCCGTCAACGACGAGCGATTCTGGAAGCGGCGCGTGGAGGACATCCCCGTCGACCAGCGCTTCTTCCACACGTACTTCACGCGCAAGGCGGAGAAGGAGCGTCAGAAGGCTGCGAAGGTCAGCAAGCGCAAAGGCCACGGTGGCGAGTCGGACTCTGAGATGGATGAGCTCTCGGACGAAGAGGACCGCGACAGTGAGTCGGTGGCGCAAGCGGAGGAGGAAGAGGAAGACAAGGGCGGCAGTGAGAGCGAAGATGGCGGGTTCGACCTCTTAAGCAAAGGGCAGAAAGCAGCGCCTGCCGACAGCGACGAAGAGGAAGACAGTGACGCCGAGGAGGCCGAAATCTGGAAGGTGAGTATCAGACAAACACAGTTCTTCAGAGTAGGATGTCTGATGGGTTTCTACAGGCGATGAAGGCGACTATGCCCGCAGAGCTCGAGGATGACGATCTCATGGAGGATAGCGAAGAAGACGACGACGTCCCGTCTGATCTCGATGCGCTTGATACCGATGAGGAACAGGGCGCAGAGGACGCCGCTGAAGCGTCTGAAGAGGAAGATGATGACGACGCAGAGGCCGACGACGACGCGTTCTCGCTCGCCGAAGGCTCCGACGCCGAGGACCTCCTTCCTCTCGACGCGGAGGTGCCCATGGGGCTCATCGATTATGATGGCTCAGATGCTGGCTCAGAGAGCGAAGGAGAGGACGCTGACGAAGCATGGGGAGGTATCGCGTCGAAGCAGCAGGACAAGGGCAAGCGGAAACGCGATGAAAAGGAGAGCAAGAAGGCGCAACGGAAGAAGCTGCGCTCTCTCCCGACGTTCGCGAGCTACGAGGACTATGCGAAGATGATCGAGGATGGTCCGGAAGACAATATCTAGGCGGAGTAGTATATCGTCGATCTATTGCCCTGTACTATGCACTCTTACAACATAGCCTGTGCAGCATTCCTTTGAGGTATATCCGACCCATCGTGACTATCAACCCTCACAACGTGAGTACATTTTACAGGCCACTCAGTATCATCTCTGCACACTTTTCCGCAACGACCACTGTCGGTGCCTGTGTATGCGTCCTCGGCACCCACGGGAACACCGACGAATCCGCCACCCTCAGTCCCCGCACACCATACACCCTCAACCGCTCATCCACCACCGCGCCCCCCTCCCACTGCTCATCGTCCATCTTACCCATCCTGCATGTCGACGTATAATGGTACGTCGTCCTATTGCACGTCCTGATCCACGCGTCCAGATCCGCGTCCTCCTCGCTCTTCGGCACCGTCGCGTCGCGCATCGCGTACCCCCTCTCGCGCATCCGGTCGCGCAGGCGGAGGGACAACTTCACTGCTGCGCGCAGGGGCRCGAGGTCCGCCGGGTTCGAGAGGTACGCGGGGTCGATCGCGAGCGGGGCGCNGGGGATCGGGAGACGTGAGGCGGACGGTGCCGCGACTCGCGGGCGCGAGTAGGACATTGAGGAAGCTGAACGAGCCCGCCGTGCGGGGGATGTACTGACCCACGGCCGAGTCGCTGCTATCGTACGCCATCTACAAATCTAAGTCAGTGACGTCCCTTTCCCAACGCGAGGCCTCGGACAAACCGGCATGATCTCGATATCAGGCAACGTCTCGTCGAACGCCTTCTCCGTCTTTCTGGGGAGGCCCCGCGCGTCCAACAGCTTCGAGTGCGTGAAGATCGCGAGCTGGAGGACGGGTACGAGCAGCAGCCCCGTGCCCCAGATGAGGTAGCGGACGAGCTCGATGATGAACCTCCACGGCCGTTTCTCGAGCGAGAGCAGCGAGTCCCACATGTTGATGTTGAATCCAACGGACACGCCGAAATGGTCTTGCTAGCAGCGTGAGATGGGTAAGTATCATCCTGGCATTAGGTGTTAGTACTACGTACAAGGTTAGACCCGACGGCAGGGAGGTCTTTGACCACCGTGATACCATGCTCTTTCAGGTGCTCCGCGGGGCCGATGCCACTGTCCGAGAACAGTCAGCAGCACTCCTACCGAAACACACAATTCACTGCGCACCTAAGCATCAAGATCTGAGGCGACCCGAACGGCCCCGCACTCAACACAACCTCTTTGCCCACCTTCACCGTCCTCGACACCTTCCTCCCCACTCCCGCCCTTCCCCTCCACCGTCGGCCCCACCACCACACCCGTCACCACCAACACGCCCTCCTCCGTCCTCTCCGTCACCAGCCTCTCCACAATCGCSCCCGTGCACACATGCAGGCGRCCCTCGCGCTKCCGCTCGAGCRCSAGGGGCTTCGGGAGGAACGCGTGATACGTSGAGTGCCGRTGCGCGGACTCGTCRATGGTGAAGTGCAGCCGCGCGCAGCCGAASGGCGGGTGCGTGGGCGAGTTCACGTCCGGGATGTATGGCAGACCGATATCCTCGGCGGCAGCGACGGCTCTAGANGGGAGGAGTGCACGAGCATCAGACCTCGGATTTCTCACCAAGAAGAAACTGGGGATAACTCACTCTTTAAAGCCTCTGAAGTAGAAATCAGTGTGCGTCCTGTTCTTCCAAACTCCTGTGGGCAGCCGCACGCATTAGGACAAACAACACCCGAAAATAACATCGGCCCCCTCCCCCGCGGAACCCACCTCCAGTACTATGCACCCCCTCCACACCCACATCCGCCTTCTCCGACTTCAAAAACAACCCCCTCACATCCTCCCACCCCCATCCCTCCACRCCCGCCTCCACACCCCACYTCTCATACTNCCCCCGGCAAGCCCCTCGCATACAACATCTGGTTGATCCTGCTCGTGCCGCCCAGCACRCCRCCSGWGTACGCCTCGAGGGTGCGCCCCCCCAAGGGCGGGCTGGGGCTCCATGCGGCGGCGGAGCGTGCGCGTCCCGTCGGACGCGAAGTCCGAGGAGAACAGCGGCACGCGCGAGGCCCATGTGTCGGCGACGGGCCCGCGCTCGATGAGGAGGACGCGGGTGGGCGGCGCGCCGGTCTGAGGTGCGGAGAGGCGGTTGGCGAGGACGCAGCCTGCGGTACCACCACCTAGAGTATCATACGCCGAAGTGAATGGTTAGCGACATTCCACATCGTCTGGGTTCCAGTGGGATCAAGGCTGCAGGACGTGTACTTACCTACGACGATGTAGTCGTACTCGTCAAAGAGCTGGTCAATCCGTACTTCTGGGTACGGTGTCGTGAAAGGCCACATCGCGGTTAGTCGTCCGTTGTAGGATGCGCCGGTGCTCCAACTATACTAGCTAGCCTGCTAGCTCACTGTTGGCTCAAGGCCTAGGGCGATGTTGTAGAAGACCTTGTCAGACGCGAGCGCAGCGCAAGGCGACGCGCTCGACGAGGCGCTGAGTCGATATATATACTTACTGCGAAGGCCTCTCATTGATTATTTTAGACTCGAGGCCGGCCATGTGCCAAAGGACGGAATGTGGATGGTGCCGCAAGAAGAGGAAGCTGATCGCGGCTGGCTCGTCCGATGGCCGTGTCTCGCGAGGTTCCCATGCACTGAGTATCGTACGAGAGTTTCCAGCAATATGCTTGACGCATTCGACTTACATGTACAGACGTCTTGTAGGGTGTGGGATTGTCTATCTACCGCGTCGACTGGATACAGAGGTCAGCGGTCCGTTCTGATAGACATTAGCAAGTCAGGCTTTTCACGTATTCCTAACTTCCTTCTTTCTCTGGAGAGCCCATCCCTGATATCCATGCATGACCACCGCCGAGGTCTGGTCATACAGTTCAACTATTGAGACTCGCACAATCGCCGGTTCGCTCAGGAAACTGCCTCACGTTATTGTAATCATACACTTCACAGACTTCTCGCATCAAGCATCGTACAAACCTCTCTCAAGGTATTGCATCAGAGCCACGGCAGAACCTTCTCCGCCGCAGTGACCGTCAGTTCAGCCGGGTTCTGCTCGACCGCAATGTACGTGATGGTGTCGTCCTCCGCTACAGCGACGAACCTCTACATACCAGACCACGCGAATTCGTCAGTGTCCGCTCCCAAACCGATGAGCGCGTCGCGGAATACGGACCTTTGAACGAGGTGCACCCAAGAGCGGAGAGGCGTCAAAGAGCATGCCCAGCGCGCCGACGAAAGCGCCCTGGTCGTCCGCAATAAAATGTATAGCTGTGGACATGATAAGTTAGCATACGCGCACTTCTCTCGGGTACACCGACAATCAGAAAGACGCACGCGTGCCCTCTGGCGCGAGCTGCTGTTTCCACGCCCTATCGACACACATTCAATGGTCGAATGACGACATGGATCTTTCAATCCGGCTCACTTCATAACGAACACGTCGTTCACGGCGACGACGTAAATATTGTCGATGCCCTTGGCCTTGAACTGCTCGTACGCGTTGATGAATCCTGGCACCTGCGCAGAGCATGTTCCCGTGAAAGCGCCCGGCACGCCGACCTACGAGTGAGTGTCAATGTATGCGCAAGTGAGCCCTCCGATGACGCATACAAGGGGATTAGTGACTTACAAAGATGTTCTTGCCCTTGATCCCTTCAAACGTGAACGTCTTCTGCGCGTCGTCCTCCTTGACGGGCACCTTGACGGGTATCGTCGAGCCGACCTTTGCCTCTGCGGCACTGAGGAGGGAGGTGGCGAGGTGGTGGGCGGTCTTGGTTGCGCCTGCAAGAAGAGAAGCCATCGTGTGGGATCTAGTTGGAGGAGAGGATGGAAAGAGTCGAGAGGACGAGAGACGCGTCCGACTTAAGAGGGAGTGCAGCGCAGACACTGACGTCATTCGCACCTCCCTCGCCAGGCCTGGAAGCGGTGATATACCGCCACTCCAGCGAATCAGGCAAAAACATACAGTGCATATATCGTACACACCAACACCACAAAAAGAAACAACAACACAGTAAAATCATTATGACCGAGAAATGTTCTGGTACGCGATGCTCGCGCTGTCGTATTCGGCCACAAATATCCGGTTCTTTTCCTGCACCATCCACCTATCCACAACCAATTCACCATCAGGAGAGACGAGAGAGCAAAAGATAGCACGCACTGTAATAGCTCGTTCACATAGTCCCTCAACAGCGCTACAGACTCCCCGTCCATCGACGAGCTCGCCACCATCTGCGGCAGGCTCACTACACGACATCACCACCCACACATCATCAGCATCCATCTACCCATCTCACATCTTTCAGCTGACGAGACTCACCGAGCATGCGCAAAAAGTGCTCCGCGCCATAAATCTGGCTCATCTCCTTCTCCGTCCCCACCTGCACCTTCGGCCCCGTCACAAACTTTTTCCGTATTTCGGCGTACTGCGGTCGCTCGAAGCGGTACAGCAGGTTCGCGCCCAGCGCACGGTCAAAGTACGTCTGCAGCCCTGCAATGATCGTCGGCAACAAGATCTTCGGGTCTTTCAGCCTGCACCGTTCCGATACGCGCAGATGGGATTGGTCCGCGTGAGCGCCCAACAACCGCAGGAGAACGAACGTAAGAACGCACTGTGTCGAGGTCCCCTGTGATAGGACGTGCTGCTTGAACTCTTCGAGGAGCTCAGTCACACAAGGTTTTCGCGGCAGTCCGACGAGCTGCAGCACGCATTGAGTTAGCCTGCACCACACGCACACCACGCATAGATCGAGGACACCAACCTGGTTGTTCTTTGTGACGGCCTCCCAGTCGTCTACGAGCAGCACCTTGAGCATCTCGGGAACGTTGAGCTTCATCTCCGGTTTCCTCGTCCCCTCATCCTAGCAGTCGCCTCGTGTCAGCACATTCCATGTCATATACGCACGCCACAAGGGACACTTGGACGGACCTCTTCCCGACCGCGCTTTGTGCCCCTCGCACCGTCCTTCCTGCCGANGCCTCCGCGTCCACCTACGCCGCCCCCATCCTTCGCGGCCTGGGCCTTGGACGCCTTTGAGGAAGAAGCGTTCGCAGCATGGGCGGCTTGGGACTGGGACTGAAGCGCCTTCTGAAGGGCGATGTTCGTCTCGTTGAACTTGAGCAAACGCGAAGCGTCCACCCATTCATCCCATCTAGATATTCGGCGCAAGTGCGATCAGCAGGGGTCAGGAGGCGGGAAGAGGGTGAAGAGGACGAACGTTTGCTTCCAGCCCTTGTAGTGGACGTAGTAGTGGGGGCCGACGATGCCGGACTGGGTGTTGGACTCGTCCCAGGTGTCGGTCTTGAGGACCTTTGCCTCGTATATGAGAGGACCGTGGTAGCATAGGACGCGCTCTCCGACTGTGAATGTCTGTGCGGACATGAGCGAGGCAGATCTGGTGGCCGTCTATTGAATGTATTGGACGCTGGGAGAACGCGAGAGTGGCAGCACAACGCGTCTAAGCGCCCGTCCGACCGCGCAGGTTCTCTCGCCCAGCACACGCCTACAGGTGCTCTTGTCCGTGCTAGAGTCTCCTATCAAGGCTGTTAGCACCTTCGAACGCGTAAGAGTGCTTCCTAGCTGATGTTCAGCAATGGAAAGGAATATTATTCAGAGACAAGACGGAACGGAGGGACTCCTGAGGCTGAGCCGGCAATGGCCGAGAGGCTAGCGCCTGCCGAGGGAAATGAACACATTCGGATTTCGCTCTTGCTCTCTCTTCTTGACGTCCCTCTCCGACGCCAATCGTCCCTTGTCCTCCTCCTCCCTCCTCCTCCCCTTTCTTCCTCCTCTCTACCCTCCACCGCGTCTCCTCCTCAATCGACGCGTAACTCATCCCTCAAGACTCGTCAAGACACCTCTCATCTCTCGCAATGGATCCCTACACGTTTGGTGGCAAGTATAGACTCGAGGAAGAAATCGCCATCGGTGGCTGCGGTACGTCTCTCTCCATTCCACATATTCTCCTCACGACGCTCACTACCGCCTCATCGCCATCCAGGCACCGTATTCCAAGGCGTACACACCATCGCCGGCAAAGAAGTCGCCATCAAGCTCGAGCCCGCCGTCGCTAAATCTTCTCCTCTCAAGCAAGAGTCCAAGATTTACAAGACTCTCATGGGTGGCCCCGGTGTACCCTGGATCAACTGGTCCGGCAAGCAGGGCGACTACAACGTTATGGTCATCGACCTCCTGGGCCCCTCTCTCGAGGACCTCTTTAGGATGTGCAACAGGCACTTCTCCCTCAAGACCATCCTAATGCTCGCAGACCAACTCGTGAGTACCCTTCTCCCTCCTCCTCTCATGCCTCCTCCACCCCCTTACCGCAACGCCTCCGTGCGGTTCCGCTGCGCGACAACGCGGCTTTCAACCACACCCATTCATCTCCCGGCGTCTATGACGCCCTTGCTCTGTGTGGCTAACCGCCACACTTTCTCACACTACGGGCTTGCTCTGGCAGCACCGTCCGCGGTCCTCCCATCGGCTCAGCGTCCGTTTCTGTACCCGTTCTCTCCTTTCCGCTCCAGCGCCGGCTCTTCAGAGTTTCCTGATTGTCTCTACTCCCGCACTGCTTCATTTCCGGTATCCGTCTTCTCGAGCTTCTCACCCACTGACATCACGGCACGCGTCTTCCAACCCACAGATCACCCGCATCGAGTACATCCACTCGCGCGACTTTGTTCATCGCGACATCAAACCAGCCAACTTCGTTGTGCCCAAGGCTGCCGATGGCAGCTTGTCCGCCTCTGCGGACTACGTCGTCAACGTTATTGACTTCGGCCTCGCCAAGAAGTTCCGCGACCCTCGTACGGGCGCACATATCCCGTACCACCAAGACGACCATCACGGCGTCGGCACCTGCCTCTTCGCTTCGCTCAACACCCATGTCGGCATTGAGGCCTCACGCCGGGACGATCTCGAGAGTCTCGCGTACATGCTCATCTACTTCCTGCGTGGGACGCTGCCCTGGCGGAAACTCAAGGGCGAGACCGTTTCCGAGACGTGGGACCTCATTCGCGACAAGAAGCTCGAGACCGAGCCAGTGCTTACGGTCGGTCTCCCTGCGGAATTCGACGTGTTCTACCGATACGTCCGCTCTCTCGAATTCGAGGACCTCCCTGACTACGAGGGCCTCCGTGCGCTCTTCCGCACCTTGGCGGAGCGCCAGGGAATCGTATACGACGGCGCTTTCGACTGGTGTGTTCCTCGCCCAGGCGAGAGCCGCTCAAGCAGCGAAGATGCGTCGGGCGCTGCGGCGGGGAGGAAGCGCAAGCGCGTCTGCCGGAGCTGCTCCGCCTGTGCCGCGGCGGCTGAGCGTGCCGCTGCCGTCACGGCGACCAAGAAGGCGGCGGTGGTAGGCCGGGGACGGGCCTAGGTGCGCGCGGGGAGCGCTGTGGGTGTGCGCGGCTTGTTGCAAGTCTAGGACGTAAGTGGCGCATTCGCCCTCACTCCATCGTTCGGTGACACTCACGCGTTCATGGGATGACAGCAAGTTCAACAAGCTCCATGTCTGAAATATTGCGGCGCGGCGCGGCGTAGAGGCGTCGGAGAAGGATCGACCGTCTGGTGGCCTCCCTACATGTATATGCTGAAATCGTTCTTGGGACACACGCTCACCGCTCGGCTCGACTTCTCGACTCTTCCTAGTATCGGCACGACTTATCTATTACCAACATCGCACCTGCCATGCACTGCGGCTTCGGGGTCGGATTCGCCTGTCGTCCACGGCCTACACCACGTCGGACGGGCGGATCCGTGTGGCGCCCGTGTATATAGTATCCTTCCTGGTGAGCCGCCTTACGAGTCCGTTTATGTGACAGATCGCTAATGATGCATTGTTGGTTCAAGCCCACCCCGTATGCCGTACGCCGCCTCTCTTGTCACCGCCGCCGCCGCCGCTCGCCACCCGTTATTGTTGCGATACCGCACTCCATTTCTCGTAAACCCACCCGCGAATCCCCG
>JAPEVG010000051.1:0-138108 GCA_029747595.1 Trametes cubensis
GAGCGTCGAGTCCGCCGTCGGCATCTGGTCGACGAGCGCCTGGAGCTGTAGCGTCGACCGCTCGACGGTGCGCGTGCGGTGCGCCTCGAGCCGCGAGCGCAGCAGGAGCGCCATCGTGTGCACCGTCCAGTTCCGCGGGTGGGCCACGACCCGGGCGACGTACGGCGCCATCTGCTCGGCCGTGAGCCCGTGCGCGGGCGAGAGGTTCTTCACGTTGAGGCAGAGCGCGAGGAGGATGCATTGGTCGAGCGGGTGCAGCGCGGGCTGCGACGCGGGGTCGATGTGGCCCAGACGAGAGGAGGACGAGCCCCCGGCCGAGGAGGACGTGAACGCGGTCTGCTCTAATAGGGTGTCGTCGTTAAGAGGGAGTGTTTCAGGAATAGCCGGGGTGGATGCGGGTGCGGGTGTAGCGGGCGTCATGGTCGATGTGGAGCCGTCGTTGTCGTTGTTCCCTCCTTCGCCTGCGTCGTTGCTCGTCTCCGCAGAGGCATCGGAGCCGTCCCCCCGCTGGCGCGACTCGGCGAGGAGGACGAGCTGGGTGACGTCGTTCTGCTGGAACTTGGTGCGCTTGCCCAGCGCGCCGGTGAGCTCGTACTCGAGCTGCGTCGCCCGCGCGGCCCTGACAAAGTAGTCCGCTGCCGATTTGTCATGTCCTACGTAGTGTTCGAGTAAGCCTTGCTCCAGCAATAGACGGCCGGCCATATCTGGCTCGGACGCGAACTCGTCGAGCAGCGGCCCGAGCGAGCGCAGCACGTCCTCGGGGACCGCCACGGGCTCGTCGAGGACCTGCTCGTGGATGCGCCATGCGCGCAGCCGCCACCACGGCACGGACTGGAGGTGCTGGAAGGGGGTGTCGAGGAGGAGGAGTTTAGCGAGGAGGAGGAAGATCGGGTGCTTGGCAAGGTGGTACGCGGGTTCGCCGCCGTACGCGAGCTCTGCGACAGCCTTTTGATGGAGCAGATCCTCGTCCACGAGTTTCGAGAGTTCAGGGCCGAGGGCGAGAACGTCGAGCGGCTTGAGGTCGAGGTCGGGGNCCCGTCCAGTTGACTTGTAAGAACGCGTGCAGGCACGCCACGGCACAGGTCAGACGCAGCAGCTCGTCCTCCGCTGTGCCTGAGGATGCATCGGCGAACGCGAACCATACAGCGAGCGGGCGGTCGACGAGAGCAGCGGCATTGGGCTCGCTCGATTCTGTGACCGCAAACAGATCTCGGCTGGGCGACGTTCTAAGATCGCTAAAATCGCCGTTTACCACGTTGTGCGCGACTTTTACGACGGGCGCGTCCGCGGATGTCGTCAGTTCGTCATTCCATTTCCCCGTGAGCAGGGCTTTTTCGATAGCTCGGACGTCCAAGCCCATCCTGCTTCCCTGTGGTCTATCGCCTTGAAGCTCGAAGTGGTCGCAAGAGCTGCCGCGGAGAAGAGAAATGGAGGTCCGGAATTTGCCGCCCATTACCTTGTCACTTTCAAGGCACTTGTAGTTTTTTCTTTTCGCTTCATCGATATCGCTCCTGGCGCTGCTTACTACGATAGCTCACATCGCTGACAAATGTCATCGGGCTATGGCCACAATCCGATGCTGGCCTAGTGCGGTCCGAGCGTAGTATGGCGAGAAAGTATCGATATCATAGGTAGGTGTGTACTACGATGCAAGCGAGCGAGCGTAAGGCAAGACCAATAACACAGCAGTAAATATTAGACTAGCGCGGAACAGTCCCAAGGATATCTAATTACATACGGCCCAAGCATAGCTCCGCATTTCCACTTCCCAGCCTCGTCGTAGAGACCGCTCTCACCTCTCATGATAGCGACTTGTAGTAATCGAACGGCCCAGCCATGCCCATGAATGGACCCGCAGCCACAGTGCCCTTCCCTATCGACTGGGCAATGGCGTTCCGCCGGTCCTCCCACGTCTTCAGCGCCCGGAGAAGCTGGATGACCTTGTCCCGCTTGCCCTGGCGGATGTCGTTGATGCTCACCGTGCCCACCTTGACGTCGTTGTCGAGCAGGTAGTCGAACAGCCTAAACAGGCCCTCCAGCTTGTCATCGTTTGGGCCCGTCGGGAATGCTGAATCCGGTACCGGAGGCGAGGAAGGCTTGCCCCTAATGTCTTCGGCTAACCGTAGAAGCGCGAGGCCGCCGCATAGGGACCCCGTCGTGTCCTTGATCTGCAGCTGGCTTGGAAGGTGGGAGTTAGCCCACTCGATCAGGTTGGCGTCCACAGGACCGTCCTGTAACGTGCATTACGCCGACCAACGGGAGACACACACGACCATCGGAGTGGGAGCGCACGAAAGAGTAAAAAAGGCACAGTTCAGAGACGACGCGAACACACTACGTAGAATGGGACAGGCCTACATAATCAGAAGGTGTCTGCGAAACGCTCGCACGCCTCATCTCGCGCGATGGACGCGGCGGAGCAGGGCTCTTAGGTGACGAGACCTTCTTTGCAGCAGGCGGCTCCGAGCCGTTGGTCGAGACCGTGTCGTTGGTGAAGAATGACTCCAGCCTGGCACGTTCACCGCCCGTGCCGTTTTCCTTGGTAGGCATGCCCATGAGGAGAATTTGGGCGTCGCGGCTGGACAGCTGATCAGGGTTCTCCCTCCGCAACGCCTTCTGCGTTGCATCACGGGCGGTTGGCGAAGGCGGTCGAGGGGCTGGGTTCATCGCTTGGGCAACAGTCAATGGAATAGTGGGAATGTTGCACGAGGACATGACGGGGTCTGCGCGGAAAAGGTCAGCCGCCGCGGACAAAGGAATCCACCGGTTCACGTACTCGTGTAGTCTCGCGTAATGGTGGCCTTCATGAGCGCCTTCATCCATTCTCGGACAACCAACTGCTCGTCTGAGCTGAAGTAGTGGGGTTTCTCCTGGTCATGCACGATCCGGAAGCCATAACGCCCCGGGTCGACCGTCTCGTCCGCCAAGACCTTGTAACCTGTGATGTCGAGATAGCCCTTGATCTTCGTTTCCTGCGCAGACCAGTCATATCGATATCAGTGATACGATGCCGCCCATTTGCGAGTTTGACACATACCGACTTGTTCTCGCTCCGGAGCCAATACAGGTGTGGCCCTTTGAGCACAAAGTACCGCTGTTTCCAGGTGTTGTACCGGTCGCCCTTCTTACGGAGCCACCCGTTATGATCGGGCGTGCCAATTTGTTCGAGTATGCTCTGGCCTGGCTTGATGTTGGGACCACCAGCCACCTTTGACGTAGCCGGAGGACTTCGTGCGGGGTGTTCGGCAGCTGATGAGGTACGCTTGCGAAGAAGATGCGGGTCCCGTTCCTTGGAGGGCGAAAGGGACACAGCACGCTCCTTCCTCTCCTTCACCTTCGTCTTTGGCTTCTCCTTCTCCTGCTCTTTCTCCGTCTCGGGTTCCCTCTCGCTCTCGGCAGCACGTAATTTCTTCTCGCTCTCCTTCGCGTCGCGCTTCACAGTGCCGTCTGAGGTACCGGGACGGCCGGTCGAGCGCTTGGAAGCGTCGCGGAGCCTGGAAAACGTGCTCATAGAGTGCTTGTCACTCTCAGGCTTCTCACCCACACTGACGATATTCCACGTTGAGATACGTAACAACCAGGGGCAGCTTTCGAGCGAACTTACTTTGACAGCCGGGGAGGTGGCTTCCTGTGCTTTCCAAGGGTACCGGTGAACGAGGCACCGAAGAGGCTGAGACGGTCTGGTTTGCGCTCATCGATGCTCCTGCTGCCCTTACTGCGCCGTCTTACGGGTTGGAGTTCTTCAACCGGCGACGCCGATGCGGGAGGAGAGTTCGCAGGCGTGCCGCTACCAGAGTGTAGGCTCGCAGTGTCCTTTACTGAACCAGGCTTCTCCTTGAGCGAGCTGGAATCCGTGGAACGTCCGAAAAGACGGCGCCTGCTCTTGGGTTCCTTGGTCCTGACGCTCTCCGTCTATTAGGCTTCTCAGCGGTCTGTCTAATAGGAAAGTGTTGAGGTGAGGGCGCACCTCGCTCATGACCGCGCGCTCATCCTTGATGGATTCCGAGGTTCTGTCTTGCACAGCAGTAACCTTCTCCCCAAGGGCGCTGTCGCTGGGAGACAAGACCAGCTGCGCAGGCCGACCCTTCTATTAGCACTTATCAGCNAAAAACGCTTCGAAAAGGGGATGCGTGACATACAGCGCCCTTCGCTTGTTGTGAGGTGGATGGAAGACCTAAACCAAGACCAACCGCGGTACGAGCTCGATTCTCATCTTCTGCACTGACGACGCCGCCAGCGATCGAGCCAGGATCCGACGCTCGCCATCCGTTCCTTCCGGTCCCATTCGGTGAGAGCTCGCCCGTGGGTGGCAGGCCTTCTGGGCTCGTGACTGACGCAATAGAGCTTATGCCATTGACCACAGATGGAGATGGTGGCGCATACATAGGAGACCCGGCGAGACTCTGCTGAGCGGAACTTTGCATTGAATGGGAGTGGGAGTGTGACGGATGCGAATGGTGAGAGCCGGGATACTGGAAGGAGTGTGTGAGCGACCGAGGAGTAAGGACAGGCGGAGGATGCGGCTCCGATTCGGCAACTGAGGGGGGACGGCGTAGTTCTGTAATGGCGTTGACGATACGGACACGCTTTCCAAACGCCGCAATGCCGATCTCGGTCTTCAGGATGTTGGCGTCGAGTTCGAGTAGTACGTCGCCGGTGATTTCTTGCTCTAGACAGAACTATTGGTACACGTTTTGATGGTGCTTACTTCAAGGACTCACCGATGAACTTGTCACATACGCCTTGATCAAAGCCCTTCGACTTCAACCATTCGATGACTTCTTCAACACTCCATTCCGAGGGATGTGTGCCAGCTCTCTTGGATGCATCAGGGGTGCTGGTCCCAGACTGCTGCGGGGTTGATACCGAGGTCTGGAAGGACGCCACGGTGGTTCCGGGAGTCAGTGTCTGCTGTATTCCAGCGACACTGCTGGGGCCGTACGACCCGGCGGAAGATGCGGTAGGCGAGGGTAGTGCAGAGGCGGTGGAGAACGGGAGCTGTTCTGCGGCCCTCATGGTACTCGGTGCAGGAGAAATAACGGGCGCCACGATCGGTACCGTCTCCGCGTGTTGAACGGCAGGACTTGGAGGTGTGGGCGCACGTTGTGGCTCAACTACCGCCGATTCCGCTGCTGGCGCTGGCTCTAGCTCTGGCTCTGGCTGCGGCTCCGCAGCCGGTGAAGCGGCGTTGGTCGGGGAAGTAGGGGTCAATGGAAGAGGAGATGCGCTGGTCTCGGGGAAGCTGGCCGCAGTAGCAGTGGGAAGGTCGGTCTCGTCAGGAACGAGATACTTGGACGAAGGGATGATGCTTTCGTTCGAGTTGTGCGCGGCTGGTGCACTAGGGGTGAGCGGAGCAACGTCCTTGGAGCCGTCTTCCTCTGCCTCCTCATCTTCCTCCGCGATCTTGGGGTATTGTCGATGTCTCCGCGGGCTCTGAGGCGACTCATCGTCCTCTGGGTCGCTCTCGTCGCTCACCTCAACATCGATAGGGGGTATCATCGCACGAGGTTGCTCCTCCGCTTCGCGCTCACGTGCCTGGCGCTGCTCA
The DNA here is from genome assembly GCA_029747595.1 of Trametes cubensis. Lineage (NCBI taxonomy): Eukaryota > Fungi > Basidiomycota > Agaricomycetes > Polyporales > Polyporaceae > Trametes > Trametes cubensis. Next base: position 5,549 of record JAPEVG010000051.1, read on the forward strand.
TTCTCTCTCTGCGCCCTCTCTGCGAGCTTGGCGCGCGCGTCCTTGTGCCAACCCACCCCGTCGTCCTCCGCATCGGCGTCATGGTCGTCGTCTGTCTCCATATCCGACCGTTCGCTGTAGTCGCCGTGCGAACTCGCAAAGCTAAACGAGCGCGAGCCGTCCCGGTCGTTCCGACCTAATTGTTCAATGGCCTTCTGGACGTCTGTCATAGTTGCGCGCATCATCACGTCACCATTACTGGGCTTGCGCTGCCGTTCCCGTTCGCTCTCGGTTGGACTGTGCCTCGCGCTCTCGTCGTTTCCCGCAGCCGATTCAGGCTCTTCGGCGAGCGTATGTAGCGTGCCCGGGGTGGGTGAGCCTTTCGAAGCCGCAGAATCGGAAGGCTGAGAGCTTGCGTCTGGAAAGGCTATGCTGGATGAAGGAGGGTTGGGAGAGGTATAGCTCTGGGGGAAGAGACCGGTTTGGCCAGCTGGGTTGCGTCCCTGCAAAGCAAAGTAAATAGAACCGAACGAATAAAAGGAATAAAACAGCATTAGGTCAAGAAATGCGCAGCGATAGTGGTGCTCTCTCCTGGGCGATCTGCAGCCCGTTATATTATCTCGGGCCCCAATGGACATGCTCGGAAACGCCCTGCCAAACGTGTCCTCAGGAGTTGTCGAGACAACCCATGCAGTCCACTGCTGAGGCGCCGCGCGTATGCAATAATCGACATCGTTCATTAACAGGCTGAGCACTGCGCCCACTGAAGTGTTTACACCTTAATTGCCAGGTGAAGGCGCACACAGAGATCGCCCCACAAATCGCAGTCGCAATGCTCGCTTTCCATATGCGTTGACATCGCTGCAGACTCACCTGCCACCAGCCGTCTCCGTAGAGGTCGTCTTTCTCGAGGACCTCGATCCTATCACCGACGCTGAATGCGACCTCGTCTGGGTTCTCCGGCTTGAAGTCGTGCAGCGCATAGACGTACTCCGGCATCTTCGGGGATGAGTCCGGTCGCCTTTGCGCTGTAGGTGAGTAGAAAGCAGAGAAAAATCAAGCTATGGCACAGAGAGATGAGTAGGAAACTAGAGGAAGGAGGGTGAGGGTATGGGAATAGCACGGAGGTAGGATAAAGCGAGCGGCAGCGAGAGATGGTGAGAGAAGGGGCACGACGCTCCCACCGCTCCCTCTCGGTAGTGCTGCCGCAAGGCAAGGTAAAAGGCGCCTTCAAGGTAGCGGAGTTTGAAATCGAAGTGGCCTTGGAGCGCTTCAAGGTGACCTTGAAGTACCTTGCCGTACCTTGAAAGGCGTCAACCCCTGCGAACCCCCTTGTAGGCCTCTGCTATCTGGTATCGATGCGCATATGCTCTCAGCCTTGGACAAGGAAGAGAGTTGCACCCTATATGCTTTCGGGTTAGTTAGCATGTATTGCGGGCTTGGACTTTGCGACAAAATTCAATCCCCCGTCGAGGCCAATTCCCATTCAAGCATTTTGAGGTAGTACTACGTAGTTACTTGATAGACAGCGACATCAATAGCGGCGGGAATGAGCGGGAATGTCGCTAGATATGTTGGGGGAGTTTGCTCCGGGTCCGGCCGACGATTGCGCTCGTCACATGATGCATAAATTGCCTTTCTTGGGGACAGGCTCTGGCGGTGCTTTGCCTTGAAGGTGCTCGAAGGCGCCTTGCAGTCTAGCTCACGGCGCCTTCAAGTTGCCCATGCCGAGATGCCGTCAAGGCAAGGCAAGGCATGCCTTCAAGGTTGCCTTGTCTCGCGGCAGCACTACCTCTCGGCTGTACGTCGGCGCTTCCGTCCCTGGCAATCATTACTTAGTTCAGCAACGTGCGCTGGCCTAGTTCGGTTCGTCTCAATTGAACTGAACCAAACGCTAAACCCTGCTGTCGTCCGGTGGCTGTCCCGCTCGCCAGTACATTTCACTGCGTTCCTTCAACCATTCACCCATTCTGCTTCGTGCTTGCGCCCGCTGTTCGCACCGTCTTGCTCGTCGCAAACAACGACGGAACCAGCTGGCCTCTGCATTCTGGGGTGATCATGTCGCAAATGAATCCGCGACGCCGCAGCACCGTCCATGACCTCGCCGCTCTACGTCTACACCGGGACGGCACGCGCGTGCCCAACGTCGACGCCACGGATCGCCCCTCACGTCGTGCGAAATATGCAGTCCGCGATGCGCGAGGGAATTGGATTGCTCAGGACGCGGGTGGTCTTGGAAACGTGAAGCAGCGCCGTAGCGCATCCCATCCGGATGGCGATGAAGAACTGGATGGAGACGAGGAAGACGAGGCTGCAGCAGATGAAGTATCACCACCACCGCCTAGAGACAAGGGGAAAGGGAAGGCTCGCGAGGACGAGGCCTCCGAGGGGGAGGACCTCAATCCAAGGGCACGGAAGAGGCGGAGATTCGACGAAGACTTCAGCTACCTGGCTTCCCACTCTTCGTCCGCTCTAGCCCAGCCTACGCTTGACGAAGATCATAGTGTTCTAGGTGAGGCCAAAGTGCCTTCAGCACTACCCGTGCCGTCCTCGGTAAATTACTACATTGTGTATCCATGGCCCTGTCTAACCTGCTCGTTTCAGGACTTGCTGAAGTGCCTCCATTACTTCGCAAGTACGTACTACACCGCTATGGGACAGCTCTATGATGCTACGCGAGAAGCCCGGAAGCGAAAAAAAAGCCCGACGTCTCGAGAAAGCGAAGGCCGTTTCAGGGCGTTCCCGTTCGCATGACGCCCAGTCGGAAGACCTCAACAACCACGAGCCACAGCATAGCTCGGGAGAAGAAGAGGGTGAACCAAGCGACGAAGAAGTTGAAGAGCTCATGAACGAGGATCACGTAGAAGAGCAGCGTGTCGGCGATGGGTCGCACAATAGCACTAGGGGTCGCAGAAAGAAGGGGTCCAGACAATCGCGACCTATGCAAAAGGATATGTATAAGATCTTCGATGGCTCAGCACTCATGGCTATTGGTATGTCTATCAAATACCCGGGTCCTGCAAGCCTTACTGACATGGTGTTCTATAGGCATGTTGTTCCAAGAACACGTAGCCGAAATGGTTAAGCCAAGGGTCCCAGAGGGATGGGAGGAGGAAATGGCACTCGTCGAGCGTGAGGTGAAAGCAGAGGTTGCGAGGGTGCGTAACGCGAAACGTATGCGAGATGCGCGCAACTCCGTCAAAGGCACGGAGGAGCAGTTGCAGGATGATGTTGAACCTGATGTGGAGTCAGAGGAAGACGAGAGTAGTGACGAGACAGAGAGTGATAGTGGGGATCAGGATGAGGATCTCGCTGAGAAGCCTACAGCCCGCAATGTAGCACTCAAGCAGCACTCATCTATAGCAGGGACAGGCAGCAGTGATGAGAGCGAGAACTAGCTCACAAAATGGCGGAATGGTGAATGAAAGGAGGTATTAGGTAGAGCATATATACCAAACGACAAGGATATGAGTGACTAGTTTGTGCGAGGTGGAAGGGTGCCGTCTTCCCAACGTTTCAAAATGTTGTGCTTGAACACGCCCATGTCGTCGTCGGCGAATATCCGAAGTCTCTCTAGCCTCCGCTCGCGCAGCTTGTTTTTCGGCAACATGCCAGAAACCGCTTGCCGGATGATCTACAGAACACAAGCGCATTAGTAGATGTTTCCACATTAAGAGCAATTCTACATACCTCGTCAGGTTTGCGCCGCATCATCTCCTTGTACTGTATCTCCTTCAATCCTCCAGGGAACATAGTATGGTGGCGGTAGACCAATTGCTGGGCCTTCTTGCCAGTGACCTTGACGTTCCTTGCGTTGGTCACGACGACGTAGTCACCGCAATCCACTATTAGGCAGGTCAGGCCGGCACAAGACAGATGTACAGTGGTGCTACGTACCACCAGGGTCATATATCGGCTTGTGCTTGCCCATCAGGACAATGGCAATACGCTCAGCAAGCTTTCCGAGCACACGCTCAGAGGCATCGACGTGATGCCATACCCGGGCATATGCCAGCGCAGTCTGCAGAATTCACCAGTCAATACAAGCCGTCTTGCTGCAAGAATATTCTCTACTAACGTTTCCAATAGCCTGGGACATGTCCGGAGTGTCTAAAGAGGCCGAGCAAGTCGAAGGAAGGAGGAGGTGAGGGTTTGTGGCAAAGCAGCAACGAGCGCCTACACGCAGGCCGACTCGCGAGTCGTCGGCGCTGGACAAGGCGCGCAGGTCGTTGTTTCGCGCGACGACCACCATGGCCGCCGATACCTCAAAACGTTCCAATCTTGTGGATGTGTACGTTCTCAGATGAGTATTTAATGATGTACATGATACTTACAGAATGCCACACAGGACGTACCAGTCTCTCCACCAAAGTCTCTCCGGCCGACTCGAGGGCACGACACTCGAACAGCTCGCAGACATCATCGAACCGCGCGTGGACCAGCTCCGTAACATCGCAGAGCCATTTGGCAAGCCCTCGGACGCGTCCAAGAAAAAGATCGACTCGGGCTCGGTCACACTCGCCGACGGAGTCGTCCTGCGCGTGGAGGACGCGCACAAGGAGTTTGTGTTCGCCATCAGCAAGAAACTCGACATCGACCAAGTTCACGCCCTCGTGCTCCTCCGCTCTTTCCTCTACAATGAAGGTCTCCCCGATAACGTTGGAACTGACACCTCGTCCATGGCAGACGAGCTGGTGAAGGCCATCACGCCGTTCTACTACTCTGAGCGCCTTCACTTCTTCCGCACACTCATCCCTCTTCTCCGCGCGGAACAGAACGCTGCAGACCAAGCCCACCAAGTTGCAAGCCAGTACTTGCCAAAGATCATTCCAGACGGAGGTGCGTTCGCCAACGCCGTCATCGCGGAGTACTTGCGCAAGACACATGCTGCTATCCCGGAGGCCGCACGGGAGGATACTCGCAAAGCGGCGGTCTGGGCCAAGCAGAACGCGAAGGAGCAACTCGTCATGCTGGAGGTTCTGTTCTGGACGATGTGGAGCTATGCAGAATGCAGTGGTCCTCTGGTGGCGAAGATCTTCGAGACAGCATATACAACACATCTGGGCTCTCGACAGGAAAACTCGACGTTCCTGCTGGATGAGGAGAGCGTTCAAATCCTCCAAGACAGCGCTGCTATGTGGATACTCATCACTGTGGAAGTCCTCGAACTGGAACGGGTGGCTGATCCTAATGGCTTCGAGATTTTTGGGGACTCTGGGGACTCGAACATCTACTGGGCTGATCCTGATTCGCTGAAGAGGATACACCAGACCGTCATTTCCCAGGGGAATAGCAACTTCGCGTGCACATACATCGCTTGGACATTCGTACTAGCGCGGATTTCGCGCATCGCTTTGGAGCTGAAGGAGATACCGAACTCGTACAAGACCTTTTTCGATTCACTGATCCCTCAGGACGGCGGCGGATATTCGAAAGACGGCATCCGTGCCTTCGAACTGATGAGGACAGTCGGGCTGAGTCCCGATGCAGGTCTCTTCAAGCTCATGTTGACGCTGCTCACAACATCCCCCGTATTTGTCACATCTCTCGCATTGCGCAACGGATCGTCCATCACAGACCCCAACGCGGTGGCCTACAGGTCTGTCTTGAAAGGTTTGAGCGCACAGACAACTTAACGTTAGGACATGGCTAACACGAAGACATAGGGCTGCTCGTCACCATCGTTGAACTCCTCCCGGTCGAGCTTGTGCCCGAATTTGACGGCCTACTGGAGGTGTGGATCGCACTTTTCGGAAGGAGCGAACCACAGTCCGTTGCGGGGATCTGTCGACAATTCTGGGAGGCCGACTGGAGTGCGGGCATCGCGCGTCGCGCCATCGTAGACGTCTCGCGCTCGCGTTTCCCAGTCCAGATAAAACCTCTTGTCCGTCTTCTGCGCGCACTCACTGCTAGCGGCTTCCTGGAGACCGATCCGCTCTCAACGACAGAGCATGTTCGACCCACTGCGGAGCTGGTAGAGGATCGTCTGTTGTGCACCAGAGCTGTCTTCGACTTCTTCGACGAGCTGCCGACATACACCCAAGTCATCCATACCAGCTCATGCGGTGGCGCACACGCGCTGTATGAGAAGCTCCCTGACAGATACGGGTCGTCCTCCGCCACACCTGGTCCTTCATACATGAACCTACGTCCCATCCGACTCCCTGGCGGCTCCCTACTACCCGCAAGGACTGTTGGGCAGCTCCTGAGTTCCGACGGCGGCGACCTCATTGTAGTGGCCTGGCAGCACAAGCACTCGGGGTGGAAGCTCCTGCTCGAGATCCTCACCGACTACGTGAACCGGCGGCGACTTCAATCCGGCAGCGGTAGCAGCTACCACGATGTCTCGTTCGGAAACCGTGGCGCAAACCAACCTCTCACCCTGAAGGTCGATGATATCGGGGTGGAAATGGATCGCAATGGGGACGAGAGCGTCGTCGTCGACGTCCTTGACCTCATTCGGAGCGTTGTTCAGGACAACCAGGAGCTGGCTCAGCAGCTTCTGCTCTCCATGGAAAGTGGTGATCCCGTTGTCTCGCATACAATGACAGAGACCCAACCTCCGGACCTCGTTCAGCTCACAACGGCTATCCTCGAAGACGCATTGACCCGCTCTGTGGGTCAGCATCACACTACTCCCCGCACGAACATCATCACCTCCGCGATGAGCGTACTCACCGCCCTCCTTGCTGTGCCGAACTATTCGAATCGTGTCTGGCTCTACATTCGGTCGACCTCCTCCTTGTTCGGCTCCGAGCGCAACATCGGCATCGCTTCCTCAGTCCTCGCTGCTGAACGGCTCACAGGACACTACACAATGACCTTGGCGCTACTTCACCTCGTCGAGGCCTTGTTCGCTGAGGCATCCGCCACGGTGCTCCTAGTGACACAGCAAAACGCCAAGCTACAGCAGGTGAAGGAGGAAGTCCTGATGCGCGCTGCGAGGTTTGTCCATTCCGAGATATGGGTGGAGCATATGGGCTGGAAGTATGCGCAACTAGGAGACCGCTTCGAGATCGGGAGGAGGGTGTCGTCGTTCTATCTGGAGGTTTTCAAACAGTCTTCGCCCGCGCTGAAAGAGGCTCCGTTTGCGAAGCTCAGCCACGCTATTGCAGACGCTCTTTTGTTCAAGGCTACGACCTCCACAGTGAACCCTCTCGTCGCCTCCCTTGTCACTGGCGGTTCGGTGATGACGATGTTGTATGCGTCTCGGCGATACAGCGATTGCCGTCGATTGGTCTACCTCCTGGAGTCTCATCTCGCACTCACCCGAACACTCCTCACTTACAAACAAAAGTCGCCGGGAGCCTCGAAGATTTGCCTACTGGAACAAGCTCTCTGCAGCCGCGTGGGAGGAAGCGCGTCCTTTGAAAATGGCTCGTCACGAGCAGACCCAGTAGATGCGCTGGCGGCATACGTCAATGAGCGTGGTATGGGGAACATCGTACCTGTAACGGCTATGCAGGTCCTCTTTGCGCTCTGCTCCTCACTCTCTAGCTCCGAGGGGTCTGCTTCGACCATCATCGGACATCTCTCTGATCCCGAAGCCACCGTCACCAACATGGTCCGCATCATCCAACACCCTTACGACGACGCGCTCCTGCGTAATGCCGTATGGAACTTCGTCACATTGGCCGTGGACAAGGAGCCTGCGCTAGCGCGATTGTTCGTGACCGGTCGCTTCCGCCTACCGAGTGTAAAAGGCAAAGAGAAGGCGGATAATTCGGAATCGCCAACAAAGACCGTCAGTGCGCTCAGTGTTGCTTGTGATATGCTTGAGCAGTGGAAGGAGCTCTGGGAGCTCAACCCCAAGCTTCTTGCTTCGCTCTTGCGGTTCCTCGACGTCGTTTGGCAGCACGGCCACGAGCACAAGTCATCGTTAGACCCGATTCGACAAGACGGCAAGCTGTTCAACCACCTCGCGGCCATTGTGGCTGAAGAGCTTGGGCCCACGCCCGACTGTGTCACGGAAGGCTACGTGACCACGGACAATATCGACCATTCCGACCATCATGACGCCGTCTCCACATACTGCTACCGGAGCGCCGTGAAGTCCCATGCCGCTCACGTCCTCGCTGCCGACATCCGTATCCACTTGCAAGCTCAAGAGGGTAACGCATCTGGAGCAAGCAAGGCGAAACCACGCAGCTATACCGCGATCGAGGCGACACTCAGGTCCGAGGAACAGATCTCCGAGCTCATTCCCGAAGCTGCGGCTAGTGCATACCGCCCCGAACTCCACGACGAGTTTTCAGACCTGCTCAAACGACACTACCCTACCCTTTCCCTGGATCAGCTGCAAGCACAAGAGCCCATTGTGGAGCGCGAGTATGGTGATGACTTCGCGTTCTCGATGGCATTAGTCCGTTTGCGCCTCAGTCCCTATGCCTCAGATGACGAAGTCCAGGTCGAGAGCGCTTTCCGGGCGTTGCACGCGATCAACATGAACCTATCTCTCGCCCACGTTCAGACAACTCTGGCGGAGTCTTGGCAGTATCTATTGCTGCAAGTGGTGCCCTACCTGCGCGGCGATGCCGCCGTCCGGTCGCAACTCCTCGCCTTGGCGGACTCGCTCTCAGCAAACATCGCCGGGGAACAGCGTTCAGGAGAAATGATGTCGAATATCCATTCTGCCCAGATTTCCTTACTGCTCTCGTTGCTCGAGATCGCCTGGTTTTCTACTTCGGACAAGAAGGCGGAGATCGACCGTTTCATTGCTCTGGTGAAGAATGTACGGGGGATCATCCTCAACACTGCGCAACCTCCCTCCAAGTCCATCCTCGGCCAGGTCACTGTCCCCTTCCACCGCCCGCTCCTCCAGGTTCTGTACTTCTGTTCGCGCCATAGCAGAAGTCTCGCGCGACGACCGAAGACATTGACAGCGGAGCACCGCTTGGCTGTTGCTGCCTTGCTGGACGCAACGCTCGTCTTTGTCGTCGACGGGCTGCGTGTCACGTTCGACAGGGCACGCTTACAGCTCGACCTCGACGTGGATCAGGACATGGAGCTGCTCGTCGCCGTCTTCGAGCAATGCACACGGCCGGATCTGAACCCGTCGCCCACGCTCTGGTTGACTCGGTGCCAGGAAACGGACGTCGTTCGTGCCAGTCTGCAACTATTCAGCAGTATGGACGTCGTCGGGCTGTCCGACATCGGCCTGCTTCGTGCCCGGAAACAGCCCCTCTACACGCCCCACGTACTCACTTTCCACATGGCGCTGGCCGGCATCCCCGCTGCGGCGGAACGCCTCGCAAGCGAGGGCCTCTTGACCGCATACATCGAGAACGCGATCAGCGCTGCCATCCGGGACGGCAAGATCGACGCGACCATCCCCGAGCTCCCGAACGAGGAGAGCCCCGCGCACCGCGCGTACTGCGCGATGCTCGCCATCATCGCGGGCGTGTCGACCGCGCTCGGGCGGCACGGGCAGTTCTTTGAGTCCGAGGTGTGCGGCTTGCTGCAGTTCTACAGCGAGCAGATCCACCGTGCGCTCTCGTGGACGATCGACGATCCGCTGACGCTCCCGCTGCTCGAGGAGCTCGAGCAGGTCGTAAACCTCTTCGGGGCGATCGCGCAGGGCACGGCGGCAAGCACGCACGAGGCGGTCCGGCGGGTGATGCAGTTCTTCACGTCGGACGCGCTCCTGCTGTTGCAGCAGCTCAACTACGCGCTCACGCATCCCAACCACCTCGCGAGTCTCTTTGAACCAATCACGGCGGAAGAGCGCACGCGGTTCGAGGCGGACAAGGGCTCGTCGTCTGTGCGAACGCCGTCGGAGGCGATCGATCCCATGAGACGGCCTTTCCTGGCACGTCTTGTACATCGTCTCTACCGCCTCACCGGTACTCTGCTGTCTGCTCTGATCGACATCAGTGGCGCAGAGACCGTCTTGCTCGGGGAGCCTGAAGACTGGCAAGTATCTCAAGCACTCATCGTGCCGGTAAGTCCATCCCAACTTCTGCTTCTTGCATCCTCGCGCTTACAAACACGACGGTACTAGCATTCAAAGGTCGTCCTCGGAGAGCCTGCCTCACTAGGCACACTGCTCGAGCTTGGCAACTGCTCGCTCGATATCCTCCGCCTTCTCGTTGACCGGCCACCAACGCAGGCACTCACGCCAGCGACCTCGTCCGAGAAGGCGCTCGACGTCCGGGATACCGTTGCCGCTGCACGGCGAGCACTCGAGGCTGCGCTCCTCTACGCTGTCACGCAGCTGGCGATGTGGCTCTCCAAACCTGAATTCGACACACCACAGCCCGAAGCAGAAGCGGACACGGACATGCTCGTCGAGGGAGGGCCCGGTGGTGGCGGTAGCGGCGATGCGTCGGCAGCCGTCGTTGCTGCAGCGTCGCTCAAGGAGAGAAGAGCGGCGCGGAAGGCGACAATGACGCTTGCGGAGAGGCTGAGGAGGGGTATGACGGGAGAGATGGCGGCGGACTTACAGGCACTGTTGGGCAAGGCGAAGCCGGTGATTGCGAAGAGCATGACGGTGCTAGGGGAGAAGGACGTGGATCTAACGCAGGCGCTCTCATATTTCGTGCAGGAGCGGATTTCGGTGCCGGCGTAGGTCAGTAGAGGATCGTATGGGGGTCATGGAGGGATCCGGAGGAGAGGGGTGTTGTTGCAATTGGTGTAGTTTCGCTGTACGACGATTCGTTCTCTCACTTTCACTCTCATGCATGTCGCAGCCTCTCATCGTGTAGCCTATTATATTCATGACATACCATCTCAACGCTGGCCAGGAGTGGCGATGTATGCAAAGCATGGACGTGAATCACGGCCGTCGTGTCAATACCTCTGCACCGTTCTCGGTGATGTAGACCATATGCTCTGCCTGTGCTGCGCGCGCACAGTTCTGTAGGGGATGTCAGCGTCGTGATATCGAGCTCAGCATTGTAACGGCGTCATGAATATATACGCTGGTACATACCTCAGTCGACACTGTCCAACCGTCAGGGAATGTCCATCCGTGGGGGTCAGTGCCCTGTATGATTGCGGGCTGCAAAACAATTTCGCTCACTCAACCCTCTATAAACACCCGCACAAACACAGCGCTCACCTCGATCGTGAAGCAGTCCCCAGGCCGCATCTCACCCGGCTCGTCATTCACTACAAGATCCGACCCACTCAGAGCTAGCCCGCCCAGACGCGCAATGTAGCACTCACGATGATGGAATATCCACGGCTGGCGGTGGAACTCGCGCCCGATGCCATGTCCCGAGAACTGGGGCGAGACGCAGTAGTCCTTCCCGCGGAGCAGCTCGTGGATCGCGCGCCCGATGCTCTTGAAGGGCCGGCCGGGGCCGCACACGGAGATACCCGCCTCTAGCGCGGCGTCGGTGAGCTGCACGAGCTCGCGCCCTTTGTCGTCCTGTAATTAGTGCGCGCGTGCGAGGGCGAAAGGGTGAGTTGTGCGAGGTCAGTTGCATGCGCCAAAGAAACGGGCGTACCACGTCGCCGACGAGGAACGTCCGGGACGTGTCGCCGTGGAAGCCGTCAAGGTGCACGGTGATGTCGACGTTTACGATATCCCCGTCCTGCAAAGGCCGGCTGCCGCACGTCGCGCGCCACAATTGTCAGTGCCATATGAAGAGCGCAAGCGAGAGCGACTCAACTCGTCGGGGATACCGTGCGTGATGACGTTGTTCACGCTCGTGCAGCACGACTTCGGGAAGCCCTTGTAGAGCAGCGGGGACGGGTACGCGCCGCACGCGAGGATGAGTTCGTGCACCGCTGCGTCGATCGCGTCTGTCGTCCGGCCGACCTGTCCTCATCAGCATCCGACTTATTCACCAGAACACAAGCTAGATGTAGTGTACAGGGAGCAAAAGCAGGGCAGAGTGAAGCTGAATTCTTCGCGCATCCTCTGGGCGATGCGGGGAACGACTTGTATCCACTCGTCCTCCGCTCCCCGAACCGTCGCACACACTCACCTGCACCAAGCTCCCCGCAAACTCCAGGACGTCGCCCGCCAGGCGCGCCGCCCTCTTTAATTTCTCCACGTCCTCCGGGTCCCTAATCAGCCTCCTCTGCGTAGCCGTTACAGAGTCCCCCTCTCCCTCAGCGTCCGGGCCGAGGAGCTCAGGGACATACGGTGGTTTGCGTATGTGCGGGGGCACGGGGCGCGGGAGGATGTGCGTGGTGCCCCAGACGAAGGGCTCGGATGGGAGGAGGATGTCGTAGTACCCGAAGCGGAGGTCGTGTTCTGAGGGCTCGGTGTCTGGTGGGATATCGTCTGGGGAAGACGGAGACGAGGTCGAGTTTAGGCGGCACTGGCCGTGGAAGTGTGGCGTGTGTTGTGCTGCTAGCGGTAGAACATGACGAGGCAGAGGGCGCCGGGGTGCACCCAGTCTTTTTGGTTTGAGAGTGCTGAGGAGCGGGCGAGCACAGGAAGCCAGCGGTCTCATGAGCTTGGCTGACGAAGGTGGAAGTCTGAGTGCGAGACGCGCGACGCGCCTGACGTATACTGTGCGTGCGACAGAATATCCGCTGGCTGGCACATCCAAGGCTCAGAAGCAACGGAAAATATAGCAGAGGCTAGCGATACAATACAACAGGTCGCGTAAAATCAGTGAGCAAGTCCCATGTGAGCCATCCCAAAGCGAGCTCATGTCCAACCCCTCGCCGCCCCGCGCCCTCCTCCGTGTCCCTTCTCATTCTCAATCACGAACATCGCGTCCCGCAGAGTGACCGCCAGNCCGCCCATCCTCCTCCTTTTGCTGCTGCTGTTGCTGCGCGTTTGGTTTCGACGACTGGTACGGTCGCGCCCACCCACTGCCCGCCGAAGCGCTCGCCGCCGGGGCAGTCGTTGTTGCAGGTGTGCTCGCTCTAGACGTCGACGCGGCAGGCTTCGCTTTAGCGGGCGTCGCCGCGCCGTTCGCCGCTGACCCGCTCGCGGACGTCATCCACGCGTACTTGCTCGTGCCCAGACCAGCCGCCTGCTTCGCGACCGCGTTCGACATCTTCTTGCGCAGGTCCTCAGGCATGTTGCGCGCCGTCACTCCTGGGCCCTCCTTTTTCTTCTTCTTTTTCGGCCCGCCCTCTTCGTCCCCACCGGCACCTCCATCTGCGCTAGCTCCGCCGCCTGATGCCGCCGCGAGTGCAGCGTTCTGCGCTGCTGCTGCAGCCTCCTGACGTTCCTTGCGCTCGCGGCGGATGCGCATCTCCTCCTCACGCTCAGCCTTCTCAAGCGCCGCCAGTTGCTTCGCGACGTCTGCGCGAACGACGACGCTCCACATAGGCCGGCCGTCCTCGTACGTGCTCGCAGGACGGTCGAATTGCGCGTCCGCGCGGTGCTGAGCGGCGGCGATCATAGCGGTGAGGAGGTCCTGCAGCCGCGTGCGGAGCGCGAGTGCAACGTAGTTCACTGCGTCCTCGGGGATCTTGGGCACCTTGTGCTGCGTGCCGATCGTGCGCATCGTCTGGCCGAGGATGCGCGTGTCGAAGTTGGGCTTTGCGGGCTGCTTGCGCGAGCGGTCTTCGTATGGCCGATAGGAGTAGTAGTTGTCGTTGCTGCGTTGCAGTGTCTCCTCCTCCGCCTGAGAGCGAAGTGAGTGGCATGCTGAGGAACGGAACGTAGGTATGAACGCACCCTGAGATCTACACCAGCACTTCCCAATGCGTCATTCAAAGTCGCTACATCGGTCGTATCGATCGCTGACGACTGTTGTTGTGTTTGTGCGGGTTGAGTAGTCGCTGGCCTAGGCGCGGTGGGAATACTGGCGACCGTTGGCTGCTGCTGCACTTGCTGTTGCTGCTGTTGCACTTGCGTCTGTGCTTGTACAGGCTGGGTAGCCTGAGGTTGGTGTGCTTGCTGGGCATACTGGGGGTAGTGGGTGTAGCCCGTCTGGGCGTAGTGGCCATACTGATAATGGGTGTAGGGAGTGGTTCTGTGCAGGACAATCAACGAGAAGCGACAGAATCGCTAGTGCTCGGTCAATTACGTTGGATGAGTTGTATGCGCCGTGTGTGCTGTGTGTGCCGCATGCGCTGCGTGCGTCGGATGGGTGGTGTGTTGGGCATGTTGGGATTGCTGCTGAAGTGCGGGATCTATGGGTATCTCTGCGATCTGCATGAGCTGTTTGTATAGAAGTAGCATTCTTGTGGACGTACGGCTCGCTTGGGGCCACTGTGCTGCTGAGAATGTGGAGGTGGTTGGCTGCTGGTTGTCCTCGGTCTTCATCCTTACTTGAAGGCGTGGTGTCGCAAGTGAGCGAGAGTTGTGGCTCAAACCGGGGATGTTGACCAGCAGTAGATGCAGTCACGTATATCTAGACTATCACAGTTGTCAAAGCAGAAGACAAAAGGCTTCAAAGCGAGGATGAAATTGGGCTCGAGGACGCAGTTGAGGAAGAGCAGAACGGCACGCAACTGACGCTGACCGTGTGGCGGGACGCGCCAAGAGCGGGGTGTTCAGGGTCTGCTCTGGCTTTCGGGACCTCTGGAACCCTGTTCGATCGCAGTTCCGCCACTTGGGCTGTTCGTTCTTTCCACCTTCTCTAGCGGCGAGCATGGTGGGTATCCACATACGACGGACATTTATCGTTACTTACTGACTTTCTGCCAGGCTGTGTGTCAATACTTCCTCAGGGGCACGTGCAAGTTTGGGAACAACTGCAGAAACGAGCACCCGCGCGATGGCCAAAGACAAGGTGGCTTCGGAAGTACGTCCCCTTATTGTCTCCCCCTCCTCCTCGTCTTGTTCTGTGTGTGGCTAAGTCCTCATATTGCCTATAGACCAATCATGGGCCCCAGGGCGAGCAACATCCTCCTCTGCAGCTCCCGCATCAAACGCATCCTCCCTCTTCACGTTCGCACCTCTTCCTCGTCTACCACTCCTGGACCCAATCTGATTCTCCCTCTCTGCGACTATGAACCCCTTCCTTCGTGAATCCAGCATCGAAACCCTCACACGCGATCTCGATTCTGAGAAGCCCGTGTGGCCACTTTCTTGTTTCGGTCCCGCCAAGCTTCAGCCCACACTCATCGCCAACCTCGACGAGTCACCCGAAGAACTGCGCGTGAAAGCTGCCGAAGCAGCACGTAATGGGACCATTCAGGAATATGTACGTCTTTGCATCCTTCCATATCGTCTTAATTCTTCTACCGACATCCCCGCCGCTAGTTGAAATATGAAACGGACAAGATCGCTGCTGCCCAGGCCACCTACACCAATGCCCGCTCAAACATCCAAGCACTCTATGCGCATGCTGTCCAGAATTATGAAGCTCAAGCTTCTGGTGGCACGCCTACCCCCTTCGGCACGCCTGCCCCTTCAGCATTCGGTGGCGGCGGGACTACCTCCGTGTTCGGCGCACCGGCTTCTACCTCTGCGTTTGGTGCGCCGGCCTCGACGTCTGCTTTCGGAAAGCCTTCAGGATTTGGGGCGTTCAGCGGCTCCGGGCCCTCAGCATTCGGAGGAGCGTCGACTGGCACGTCCGCCTTCGGCCAGTCGTCCTTTGGCCAGCCTTCGTTTGGGCAATCTACATTCGGCAAACCTGCTGGCGGTTCCGCGTTCGGCGGTGGGTCTGCATTTGGCCAGCCAGCAGGTGGGGCGACCACTTCGGCCTTCGGTACGCCAGCGTCGGGTGCGACTACCTCCGCTTTTGGTCAACCTGCGCAAGGTACGTCGGCGTTTGGTCAACCGGCCCAGGGGTCAAGCACGTCAGCATTTGGCCAGCCCGCCCAGGGTGCGACGACGTCTGCGTTTGGTCAACCCGCTCAGGGCGCAACCACGTCTGCGTTCGGCCAACCAGCGCAAGGCGCAACAACATCTGCATTCGGCCAGCCTGCACAGGGCACCGCAACGTCTGCATTCGGTCAACCCGCAAGCACCTCGGCATTTGGCCAGTCATCATTCGGTAAACCCGCAACAGGAACGTCCGCATTTGGCGCCCCAGCTGCAGGAGCGGGCACTTCGGCCTTCGGCCAACCATCTCAGCCGAGCACATCTGCCTTTGGGCAACCCGCACAGGGCACTACGACCTCTGCGTTCGGCGCGCCTCAGTCGACGTCCGCCTTTGGCCAGTCAGCGTTCGGACAAAGTGCATTCGGCAAGCCCGCCACCCCATCAGCGTTCGGTTCGACGCCTGCCAGCGGGAACGCCGGTGGCAGCGGAAGCGGAGGTGGCGGGGGTGCGTTCTCTGCGTTTGCGGGCGGGCAGCCGTCCGCGTTCGGGCTCGCCGCAGCAGCGAAAGCTCCTGGGGGCTCAGTATTCGGCCAGTCCTCCTTCGGCGGTGGAGCGGCGTCTTCGTCTGCCCCTGCTCCATCTGCTTTTGGAGGAAGTGGGTCTACGGGGGCGTTCGGTTCCTCAGCCACATCTGGGTCGGTATTCGGCGCGCAGCCAGTAGCGGGAACGGGCGCGTTCGGTGCGCCCGCGTCCACATCTGCGTTCGGAGCTCCTCAACCTGCTGCGTCGAGCTCTGTATTCGGCGCGCCTGCCGCCACACAACCACAACAAGCACCCACGTCCGTCTTCGGCTCGCTCACGAACCAGCCTTCCGTCACCAACTCCGGGTCCGCGTTCGGCCAGCCCTCCTCTCCCTCCGCGTTCTTCGGCCAAGGTGCGCAAGCCTCCTCCCAGCCTGCCCCGAAAGAGAAGTCGGGCCGGCCAGACTTCGCGGCTGCGCGCCGGCGGGCGCTGTACAAGCCCGGGGCGACGAAGTACGACGACCTGCTGCCGCCGAACTATATGGAGCTCTTGCCGAAGGCAGCGCTGGATGCGTTCAAGGGAGAGGGGGAGAAGTTTGACTGGGGGAACATTCCGGAGTGGATACCGCCGAAGGAGCTGCGGTAATTTGGGGCTTCTTCCACTCGAAGCTTAGTGCTGAGCTTTGGGTGGGTGGGTGATGGGGCTACTGCCTAGGATGGTGTGTGCGATGTGAGCATGGACGGTCGTGTCTGCTTGTGCACTGTTTTGCTTGTACTAATATTATGACTTTTTGTTTAATGTTGGGCGCGCGCTCGAGCTTTTCAGCTAATGGTCTTGTCTAGCGGATATGTCAGCACTTCATTTCGCCTCGTCTTGCACGCGCGCGATCCCTTCTAGAACTCTTTTGCCATGCTCACAGGACATTGACTACGCGATTCTAATGCCGCTGCAACGTTCACCTAACACCCGATTGTAGGTGTTCCGTCGAGGACGGGAACGATATCCTTACTGCCGCAGCACCTCTCAGGAAACCTCGACACTTTTGCGGCAGCAAGATGCTGCGGTAAGCGACTCGCCATCATACTATATAAGATGGATCGGCGAGCCCAGCGCTCCAAGCCTCTCTCCTGGTATTCTCAGTCGACCGAAGCACACAAAGGCTCGCTCTCACTGCGACCTCCTCCAAGTCCTTTCTGATTCCATTCTGATGTGCGATAACACCAGCGCCTCCTCGCCCAATCCAACGCCTCATCCTGATGGTGGAAATGACCCTCGCGTGGAATCCGTACTCGAACGCAGTCAGACCGAGCTAGTGAAGACCTACCGGCCTCGGGCGCGTCGACCCCCTCAGCTAGACCCTAAGCTCCTCTCGAGCACCGCGCAAAACAATGGCACCTCTGAGGCGGACGCCGACAAGAGCACGCTCGCGGTCCTAGGCCACAATGTCCTGGCGGCGGCGTACACGGACGTCCTGTTCCGCTCTGCAACGAACGTAAAGCAATTTCCGTCTTCTCTCTCCTTTCCTTCCCTCGACATTGGGCTCGAAGCAATGCAATGCTTTTCGTAGTGCTGACGACAGACGTTTCAGCCGGCTGCTGGTTTTCCTCACCTGAAGGACATCGAGACGAAGCTGCAGAAGTCGGTGGACGGATGGATCGGACAGCATGAATGGCACGAGAGCCTATACGACTCGATTGGAAGGGTGGAGTGTGGGTCTCTGGCGGAGGTAAGAGATACGCTCTCCCGGTCTATGCTTCTGCATTCCTGGGAGGTCGTGTCGCTGACGCGGTGGGGAAATCGTCGGTGGCGTGTCGCGCCGTCTCCATCTTGCAGGAGCGCCGTATGCTCTTCGACATCTACATTGGGACGCTCTTCACCAAGTCGCGCTCGAGCTACGACGCCGTCCATGACTGGGTCAAATCGCTGGTGGAACGCGGCGCAGAGTAGGATTGTTTGGAGGACGGCGCGACCCAGAAATAGTTACAACTTGGAGGATACAGTTGTGGCGCAACTTGAATATGATCTTGGTTCATCCTGTCAGAGAGTAGAATGTAATGCAGGTTGGCAACTGGCTCTCTGCGCGTTGAATGCGGGTTCTATGATCTGATGGTCAATACGCAGACCATGAGCCTGATCTGGGCGCGGATGAGATACCTTCGTCGTGAAGGGGGCTCACTCACGGCCAATAGCATCCTAGACGTCCGCCGAGTACACATAAGTCCAAATACAGTCAAACACCGCCGCCCGCAGTTACAAGTATGATCGAGGGGTGCGCCGGCGCGGTACCTCAGGTTCGCTTCTTCGTTGCCTTCTGCTGCCACCAAGGGGTCCATCAAATGGCCATATGCTTCGCGGCAGAACCATCGCTCACCGCATTCCTTGTATCCCCTCGTCCGCAAGGGGCGGCGGTCCCAGCCACGAATATGCAGCGTAAGCCCGGCTACTGCATCTGCCATCGGAGTTGCCACCATTCTGTCAACTGCGCGACAGGCTTCCAGGTTACTCAGCGGGGTCCCGCTGCAGGGTCATATACCCAGACTTGGGTGGGCAACAACACACAGCATCTCTCAGTTGAGGCCGAACGTTGCCTTCTAAGTTCTCAGACCCTCGCTCCTCGCCGGTGGGGTGATGGAGCGAAAGAGAGGCACTGCCGGCAACGCACCCGCCATCAGCCCCGACCGCGACTGTCAGTGACGGGTGACGAGTGGCGAGGTTGGAGCGCAGCGTGCGACGGAATCACTCGCCGCGGGATGGCAGCTGCCACAAACGTGGCCCGCCATCCCGCCTCGGCTACCTCGACAACGCACCGACTTCACGGTGCAAACACACCGCGACATCAGCGCATTAGTGACCAGGAGATCTCGAGATGGTGGAGATCTGATCTCTAGCACCGACACCGCCGCCACACGGGCTCATCGCCCTGCTCCTCCTTCAAATCAGGGGCACACGCATGGTCGTCGTCGCGCTGCGACGGAGGATGGAGTATGGCCGGTGCGCCCGGGCGCGTGCTCGAGTCGAGTCGTAAAGCTGACGTCGGCAAACGTGATTCGGCGGGCACCGCTGACATTTGCGTGATACGCCTGAGAAATTGAGGAATGTGAAGAGGGCGGAGTAGTGTGAGTTCTGACTGTGAAGGCGGGTTCATCAAAATGCCAACGTTGGACGTACCCTGCCAGAGTGTAGCAACGCGAACCCGTTGAGTGCCTGCCTAAGGGCACGCACCATAAGGCTTGCTTGATTGCGGGACGGGTCAATTTCAACGGAACGGATCAAACCGACTGGCGGATGTAATGCTTGACCGCGGTCACTCGTAGGTATGCTGCATCAAATCGTACAAGTTCGTCTTCCATCTGTTTCATCCGTAGGGTATGAGATGCAAGCTCTTCCTCTCATAATGGTTCCTGCCCATGCGACGCGTATGTCCAGAACAAGAGGGTGCAATTAGTTCTGCCGCGTCCATGGCAAGGGCTTTGACAAGTCGATGTTCCCGCCGCTGATGATGATGCCGATGGGACCCTCGATGCCCAGCTCCTGGAACTCTGCGCTCCTGACAGCGGCAAAGGCGGCCGCGCCGCTGGGTTCCACGACCAGCTTCAGCCGCTCCCACATGAGGCGCATGGCCTCCACAATTTCCTGCACGAATGCCATGGTTGAGCCGTTGCGACGTGTCCACGCCCGATGTCAGTCGTGAAACAAAAGGTACACTACCTCATCGGTCACGGTGATGACCTTCTCGACCTTTTCTTGGATAATCGGGAAATTGAGCACCCCGACGGGCGTCCTGAGTCCATCTGCGATCGTGTTGGCTTGCACGTCTTCTCGCCGCTTCCCTTCCTTTAAGCCCTGAGCGCAGTCGTCCGCGCCAGCAGGTTCGGCACCGAAGACGCGTACCCCCGTCCCCTCCGCAGCGAGAGCCGTCCCTGCGAGCAATCCACCGCCACCGACTGGAGCGACCACCGCAGCGAGCGGTTCCGGAGCTTGCCCCATGAGCTCTAGCAGCGCTGTCCCCTGCCCGATGATGGTGTTCACTGCATCATACGGCGGCACAAACGTCGCGCCAGTCTCGGCCTGGACTTTCGCGAGTGCGGCGGCTCGCGCGGGCGCGTTGGGCTCACAAAAAGTGACCGACGCTCCATATGAGCGCACTGCATCTATTTTGGGCTGCGCCGAGTTGTTTGGCTGGTATGGGTATAGGGTTGCAGAGAATCGGACGGCTGTATATGCTATGAGAGACGTACCATGACGACGTAGCACTTGACGCCTCGTTCTTTGGCAGCCAGAGCGAGGGCTCCGGCGTGGTTGCCTACCGGAGAATAGAACACCACCACAGTCAGCGAGAGCACCGCGCTGACAGACATTGAATACAAGGAAGGAAACGAAGGTACCCGAGCTGTGAGTGCATACCCCCTTTGCGAGCTCGTCGGCCGAGAGGCGCGAGAGGCTGAACGAGGCGCCACGGAACTTGAACGCGCCTCCCTTCTGCAAATTCTCTGCCTTGAAGAAGAGCGCGTTCTTTCCGGGCAGTGCCGTTGAGAGAGACGACGACGTGAAAATCGGCGTCCGGTGGATTTGGTGTGCGATGGCGTCGTGCGCAGAGAGTATGGAAGCCCTCGTGAGCGGTAGAGGCGGTGCGTTTGCACGGTCCGAATCCGCCATCGTTCTTCGGAAATCGTGAGCAGTAAGAGGATTTGCCACGGGTATCTAGGAGGGATTGGTCGACTCACAACTGGTCGAGTCAGTACTGGTCCGGACCTTGAGTGATGATATCGATAGCGTTGGATTGCAAGCCATTCGTGAGATTAGAGCTTGTTAGCCGTCGTGTGACTCGATAGAAGAAATGTAAATATAGCTGTGCAGTGCATCCTCAAGGCTCACTTGTGCTTTGACAAAGGGTTTCTACTGCGGTCTTTTCATGAGTCGATGCGCGCGCGCCGCGGTAAAACCAATGGATTGCAGTGCAAAAGTTCCCGTCAGATACTAGAAACACGGCGTGCCATACGTTCTGGGGTCTGGTACGTGGCACAGAGAAAAAAGTGATATCCTGTTAGTGTATTCGAACCCGAGGGACGAAAGCAGGCGATAGATGCTACTGTTTATACGGGCGCCTAACACAGAACATCGAACTCAGCCCAGATTTGTAAGCAGGTGTGCCTAGCCGCGCGTGCCCTGCCAGGCTGCCAGCTGCAACGTTGACCTATCCCTGGAATCGTTCAAACGCTGCGCACGACTGCGATGTCTATCTCTTAATTCCCCTCTCCATCAGCAATCACTCCTTTTCACCTGTTAATTCTCTTACTAGCAATCCAACTCTCACATGCTAGAGGGTCCGGGAATCTCAGCGACGACAGCTGCCGTGCCTAGAACAGTCTCATCATTCACGGTCGGCCGCAAAGCAGCCAATCTAGCAGATCAGACGCACACGCAGGATGCCTCAGCTGGTACCTCATGCAACATACCCAATGGTATTGCCAGCCAATGTACACTCTAATTCACTGGCATCGCCACTACATATCTGGCTATGCATCTGAGGGGGAGAACACTGCATCCGTTCCTCATGCCATTTCCGGACGGGTGGAGGTGTGTTTCGGCCCTATCAAAGGTACGCATTCCAGTGTCCATGGTTGATACACCCGTTCTAGCCTGAAGACTCGGCTCATCCTCAAGTGATAGGCAGCACGTCAGTGCGCATATGTATGATGGCGTAACAGGCCAATGGCCAGACCTTTGGGGGCGCAAGCGACGCAGTCACGAGAGGTCGTCATTTCTCGCAGCTCCGGTGCTGCGCGGGGATTGCGTGCGGATTGCCATGCGAAGAAGACCTCGAGCAAAGCAATTCGAAGCTCATCTCTTCATGAAGTGTGGCTCGCCTCGGTGACAGGTAAGCATTTGACGAACCACAAGTATGAATTGAGACGAACAGAAGCCACAGTCACATCGGTTTATGGCTGTCTGCTGTCTGACAGTACCTTATGTGAACAGAGCTCGATAGTCACCGGTTCACCGGTATTCGCGTTCTAGATTGCACCTGACGGGTTGCATTCCAGTCCTCGGTCGTGTCGTGTCGGAATACCCCACAACACCCATTCGGTTGTATGACCTGGCCCACAACACCAGCGGCGCAGCTGTTCGGCTATGCCTCTGGGAGCAGAGGCCTCGCCCGGTGAGTTGCCAACAATCAAGATGAAATTGGCGAACATGTATCCCTGACCCACTACATATCAAGCACGCAACGTCATACCGAGACGTGTTCGCGAAGGCCATTTTGTGGCCTGTCTGCATCGAGATTCTCGGCTATGCTCCGCACGCGTCATGCCGCATGTGCGGGCTGTTTCGACCCGCCCACGGCAGGAGGCATTCTCAGGCGGGGCTGCTGTCGACCGGCGACTTGCAGGTCCTTGACACTCGCCCGGATGGTGGTTTAATTTTGGTACAGATGGCCGTCGCATTTCCGTGTATCGAGTATGCACATGGCATCCTGTCAGCCATAAGGGTTTGCGAGCCTCGAGTGTCGAGGCGGATACGAGAACGATGCGAGGTGCAACGTAGCCGGGTCCTTTTTTGACAGTCTTGCCTGTGCGGAAAGTCGTGCGGTGAACGAGCCCGGGCCGGAGCCTGCGGCACCTTTGCCTCCATATGCATCTGTACGACGTGCCTCGCCGCAGTTGCTTGCCGGCGGGTGGTAAGATGCCCAGGTGAAGACTGATGGACAGTGTCAGTTCACGGCTTTCTCCAGCCTTGCAAGACGTAAACTCTGCATTGCAGAACAAAGAAATCTCGACAGCGATTACATCAGCTCCGGCAGAAGCCAGCCCAGCGTACCGCCTTGGCCTCGCGCCGGGACGTGGTTGGGCCATTTTCCACCTCTACTCCGCCCTGATGGGAATCCCGAAGGCTCTTAGCTCACAGTCACCCTGAGGGCAACGTGCACGAGTCTGTGACTAGCCGGCCTCGAACACCGCTTCGGACTCGTCAACGGAGGGATAAGGCCATTGACTCGGACAGCAAAAAGTGGTGTGTGATCATCTTCATTTTAATTGAGGCTGACATCGATGAGGCGGCGCCAAACGATGATGGTGACTGTTTGCTAGGACGAGCATTCATCTGGGTGATGTATGCAACCCAGGTCCTAGGGTGATGCCGATGGGACTGTTGGCGGTCGACGTTGAGCCTACAGGGCCCGTGGGCGGTGAGGCAGAATGCGCAAGCAATTCCATCGACAGAACGCAAGATCTGACGAGACACCGCCATCCTGAGTCATCGGAGCGCCAATCTCGGCCGAGGGAGGAGGAGTGTAAGAGAGCTCGCGGGATCGCCCGTTCTGGCAGTCCCTCATGGCTGGGATCAGAGGGCTGTCCAAGCGGGCTACTCGCCACACTCCTCGTATGTGTTTTGCAAACTCGACTCGTCCAGGCAGCCATTCGTCGGAGCCCAGCGTCTGTCCCGTATCCGATCCAGTGCCTCCACGCACATACTTCGGCTCTATAAAGTCTCTGTGCGCGCACTCTCGACACGACCACACCCTCACACCTCTCATCCACGCTCACTCCCCACCTCCTCTCTCGACCTCTATCACCCAGTCTTCTTTCGGCGTCGTCTGATACTGCCAACCATGGGCGCCCTTCACCAAAAGATCTGGCTCATTACAGGTGCGTCAATCTCGCTTCTGCCGCCGTCCGTCCACACAACACCAGAGAAGCTCACGCTCCCCACGTCTTCTTCCACGACCCTGGTGGAATACAGGCACCTCTTCCGGTTTCGGAAAGCGTCTGGTCGTCTCCGTCCTCGCTCGGGGAGATTGCGTGATCGCGACCGCACGTAACATCGAGAAGCTCAAGGCCATATTCCCCGCCGCCGAGCGGAGCCGGCTACACCTCCTCCAGCTCGACGTCTCCGACTCGCCCGAGGTCGTCCAGCAGCGCATGAAGGAGGCGCTCTCTGTCTGGGGGCGCATCGACGTTGTCGTCAACAACGCAGGATACGGCGTCAAGGCCGTCCTCGAAGAGGGAGGGTAAGTGTCGCCGCGGAGTCCGGGTCCGTCAACAGCAGGATACTGACAGCTGCTCTCCTCGTCGATCAGGTCGCTCGCCGCGCTCACCCAGTTCCAGACGAACATCTTCGGCGTCCTCAACGTCACCAACTCTGTCCTCCCACACATGCGCGAGCGCCGCTCAGGCACCATCGTCATCATTGGCAGCCGCTCTGCGTGGCGCCCTGAAGTATCGGTACGTACCTCCCTGTCCCTCCAGCAAATGTCCGGTCGCTCATGCCCATCCGTCTCCCTCGCAGCCCGCGGGCTTCTATGCCGCATCAAAGGCGGCCGTCCATGGTATGTACCCTGTACCCTCCGCTGCCCTCGCATCCCGCTAACCTCACCTTTGTCTCCCCCGACAGCCATCGGCGAGACATACGCAAGCGAGCTCCGGCCCTTCGGAATCCGCGTGCTCATCGTCGCGCCCGGCGCGTTCCGGACCGAAGGCGTGCACGCATACCCCGCGACGATCCACAACCACGTGCCGGCGTACGACGCGGCGCGCGAGGCGGGCATGGCGCGCTTCGCCGCGATTGCGGGCCACGAGCGCGGGGACCCCGCGAAGGCGATGGAGCTCCTCGTCGACGTCGTCAAGGGCGAGGGCCGCGCGGCGGGGCGCGACTGGCCGCTGTGGCTCGTGCTCGGGCGCGACGCGTACACGGACGTGCGCGCGAAGTGCAACCGGATATTGAAGACGATGGACGCGTGGGAGGACGTCGCGACCGACTTGGAGTTCAGCGACTGCGAGCAGCTGTGAGCAGCTGCTAGCTGTGCGCGGTGTACGTCGCGACCGCACGCAGCCGCTGCGGCGTGCGCCCAACCCCCATCCTATCCGATCCGGACTTGCAAAGTGCTCGCTTTTGACGGGCTTGGACAGTATTTATCGCTAAATATCCTCGCTCTGGCCTTGTCTCCCCTATTTGCAACGCGCCTGTCTTCTCCTCACCCTCCCCCCTTGCACACCACTCCCCAGCCTCCTCCCAGTTTCTCTCCATGCACTCACCTCATCATCTCTTGCTTCTCACATTCAATCGGACACTCTGCTGCACGCGGCCTCATCTGCTACTACACTACACTACTTCTCGTATAGTACATTCTCGCTAATCGGGTCTCCGCATCGCATCTGTATCCCTCCATTGCTATCTCTCTATCGCTCTGTCCCACAGTGTCACTGCTGCATCATCGTCCCTTGCATGTATCTCTCTCTCTTGCACATACAGTCTCCCGGCCTCTCTACATCTCCTGCCTTTGTTTCAGTTAAAGTCTAGCATAGCCTAGCCTAGCCGTAGCTTACTCCCACTACTACTCTATCCCCTCTATTACCTGTTGTTTCTGGCCTCCGCGTATATCATTGCCATATTGCGCTTGTTCTACATGATCCCAGGCCTAGGCCCTCTTGGAACTGTCTGAAAGCGATGTCCGATATCTACTAGAATTAGGTACTAGACTCCCGAGCACCTCGGACGAGAATCTGTCATCCTTTGAATGCAATCTACCGCATGGTACTCGCGCGTACTTGTGAATGGTGTTAGCTGTAGTCCAATCATACCGGGCTGTTCAAGTACATGCGCTATTACAATACATCCTTACCGTGCACCCCCTAGCCCGAAGCGCTTGCCTGTCAGACAACACGGACGCGCGGAGCGACTTGGCACATACTGATGCTATCGATACGCCGAATGACTGGAGCTAGCAGGCCTGAGCTCTCCAAGTACGCGTACGCGGGCGTCCGGAAGGACCATCGACGTCCAGAGGTTATCATATTCACCTGGCCACCCCATTGGAATATAATACATAGCCGATGCGCAGGACTCTCACGCCTGCAGACACAAAACCACATGCAAAGATACGTGCCAAGTCGTCATAGAAAGGTCGTACCACATCCTGGTCGTCGTGCGAGTCACCATCGTCATCACGGAGTCACGGAAAGCGGGTGTTGTCAGGCATGTATAACGTCGTGCGAGTCGTGAGGGGGTCGTGAACGCGATAGCAACCAATGAAAGAGGGAAGTCGGATACCGCTGCGAATCTAGACCAAAACTAAGACAGCCGATACGTTCGCGCTCTATGCGTGCACGCGCGTCGAGTATGGACACACGCCCGCGGATGCCGGCGTCGGTGTGGCGAGGCCGTCTGCTCACTTGCCCAAGCTCGAGCGGATGACGTTCGTGAGCGAGTACCCGTCGTCCTGTAAAGCGGCAGATGACTCGTCAGCCATGCATTCACATAACCCTAACAAGCCAAATTGGCGCAGACGTCAACGAAGCCACGGGCGAAGACGGTGGCTCAGAGAGTTTGAAACAAATTAGGCAGTGGCACCTTGGACAGCGCGAACAAGGTCGCGAACAGAAGCACACGAATGAGAGAACCCACCTGGTCAAGAGACCACGTGAAGCAGCCGGCCATCCCGTTCTGCTTCGCGAACGTTGCCTTGTCGCCGAGGGAGTACGTGTCGTCGTACGTCACAACCGTCTTGCGTGCCGTATCGAACAGGTACGGCGTGTCACTGCAGTCATCCCAGCCTACGCGTCATGTCAGTGACCAGATACGCAGGGGGGTCATGCTATAACCCTGTATAGTCAAGTAGGGATACGCACCTTCGGTGTAGCCATTGGCAGAGACGTACGTGCCTGAGGACGTCTTGGTGAGCGCACCGAGCGCAATGATCTGGTTGAATGGGATCTGCTGCCCGAAGTAGCTGCTCAAGTCACCGGCAGCCTTAACGCTCACGGTCTCCTTCTCCCTCTCCGCTCGCTCCTTCGTCTTGTTCCTGTCGTGGTTGCCGGACAGCGCAAGCTTGTTCGGCTTCGCTTGCTCGTCCTCTTCCGCATCCTCATCACTGGCCTCTTGCACCTGAGGGAGAGGGCACGCGAGCCCCCGCTCAGGCAAGCCGAGCACTTTCTCCTTGTACTCCTGGAGCTTGAACCCAGGCGGAGGGCGTGCAATGTGCTGGAGCGTCGTGCGCGTGCTCTGGGAGACATAGCCGTACGTCGGGAGCCCGAGCACCAGCTTCGAGGCAGGGAAGCCTGCCTGCGTCCACTGCGCGAGCGCAGCTTGCGCCGAATACTGCGGCAGCTGCGAGTTGCCGCACAGGTTGCCGAGCGGCGCGTTCGGTCCTGGGTTCGAAGACGCACCAAAGACGTCGTAGTTCCTGCAGATCACGACGCGCAACCGCAGTGAAGGAGGTGCATATGTCAGCATCGTGTTACGTTGATTTGAGCGGAAGACGGTGCTGACATGATGTTCGCGTAAGTCATCACCGACGCATATGCGGAGACGTTGGTGAGGGGGCTGCCGTTGGAGCCGACCCATGGCAATTGAGTCACCGCGGCGGAGATGATCTTCGAAGAACCCAACGCGGAGCGCAGGGACTGGAAGAATGACAGAAGATTTGCCGAATCTGAGGTCGAGTGAGGGTTCCCAGCACCTGATTCTCCGGGATATTCCTGGAGGAGCTTGTTAGCAAGACAGTACCGAGCTAATGTAGCAAGTAGCGTTACATACCCAGTCAATGTCGATTCCTATAGTTTATGCGCGTCAGGAACATGCGCCATTGACAGATGGAGCGTGTGCTACTCACCGTCGAGGTTGTAAGTGTTAACTGCGCTGACGCATGCGTTCACGAACGTGGAGCGGTTCGCAGCGGAGCTCATCGCCTGGGAGAACCAGTAGCTGCCGCCCCAACCACCTGCAGCGTCACACATACACCGCATGAGCATCCTGAAATCCGTGGCGGAACGCGGAAGGCAGCCGCGCACGAAACGTACCGATAGAGAGGACGACCTTGGTGCCATGGCCGCTGTTGTGAGCGCTACTGACGAGCGTCTTGAGGGTGGACGTCGATCCAGAGTCGAAACTGATGGTGGATGACGAGTTCGGCGTGGCAAACGCTATAGTATAACATGAAACGCGTCAGATCCGCTGCCTGAATCTGTGACATTGCGCCGAGCTGCGGCACCGGGAAATAGAGAAAATACAATGCAACCCTGCCACTGCATCGCATGGGCTGTGCAGCGTGTGGTGCGGGGATAGCGGGGCGGGCTGATGCGCCCTGTGGCGCCGGGGATAGCACTCACCGAAGAGGATGATGTCGAATTTGGAGAAGTCGAGCGAACTGGGCGGGGATCTGGCCAGACGACCAATCTNGGGTAGTATGAGGCGTACAACGGGGTCGTGGCCTGGGCGGAGAGTTTCGCCTGTGTTTCGAGCGCCGCCTTGCGGCTGAGCGTCGAGGGAAGAGCGTCTTCCAAGTTGAAGCCACGTGAGGCGGGAGACGCGCCAGAAGGCGTGAGGAAGTCGATGAGAGCCTTGTGAACGCGGAATTGAGGCGACTGGAGAAGGCCAGTAAGATAAGCGGACAATCCGGCCTTGCGCTCAGCGATGAGCGTGTCGTCGAGCCAGGCTGAGGGTACGAAGGTAGTGGCAAGGATACGCTTTGGCGGAAGAGAGCCTGGATCGTTGAGGGTATCGTGCAAAGCAACGAACTAGCGAGCACGATCAGTCTAATTCATGATACCATGATATCAACTGGGAGACGCATACATCCGAGTAGCGCTTAGCTATTATAGACGTCTTGCCGTCCGTAGTCTTGACCTCGACATTGTAGAGGATATGAGGGCTGGGCGCAGAGGCGGTAGTGTGGCCGACGACGGAAGCGGCAGTAATGGCAGGCATGCTGAAGGTGGGGACAGTGGAGGGAAGAGGGAAGAAGATGCAAGGACATTAGGTTCAAGGTTCGTATGTTTTTATATGTCGAGGTGGGGTGCGAAGAGACTGGGAAAGGCAAGCGAAGTCGATCAGAGGCCTGAAGGGGAAGAGTTGAAGATGGAGAGTGCACATGGTCACTGTGACCACGACCGGGGCCGTATCGAGCAAAGAACGATTCTCCCCAAGGACAAGAGGAGAGGTTCCTCTCCATGATATCACCGCAACGCTTCTTCGACTTCTTTCACGGAACACGTGCTTCCGGGGTACCACGCCTCTCGACAGCCTCGCACGTCGCCTTTCTGAGCTGTCTTATCGGAGAGCAGGGATCGTCTCCGATAGGTACAGCCGCTGCAGGCTGTATGTCGGAGAATGCCAATGAGAAGCTACAGGTTCGCCAGTGGAGGGACTGACAGGTGCTTGTCGAGCACATTGGGGCGAGTAGCTGCAACGGGTGGTACATGCGTCATTGCGGGATGTCTCACGCGCAGCATGCAGTCGTCATGGTCACAACACCGAAATAAAATCATGCGTACCAGAACGCTGACCTGCGGATCCATTAGCATCCATTCGTGTTCGGGTGCCTCCACGTACCGAGCGTTCCTGCCCTGCACCCATGACCACAGTATCACGACTAGAATACCCGTTTCCGGTCGCTGGAGATTGGACAATCATACACCGTCGCACCTGCTCCATCGAACCGTGTTCTCTTCCGATGATGGAGAGCATGTTGGCCCTCGGGCCTCTGCACACGACATGATTGGATTGGGCTCAAGATAGGCAAATGGACACGTAGTCCAGACCGGCGATACTCGAGAAGCGTTGAGCCCCCTGAGCTGCATGCGGTGGCACAGCGCGGATGCATTCTTTGACATGCTGGACGAGCTCAGAGAGCGTTATACGACGTCCGCCACAACAAGCCAGTCGGAGTCCGGAGGGAGAGCAGCACGATCGTCCTCTCGATCCGTGGACAACTTGCCAGCTCTCGATCAAATTCAATCGTCTCGATCAGCCAATCGCGCTCAACGACGGCTACGTCACAGACAACGTGATCTGTGACACACGCGTTTTGGATGATGTACGTTCCTTTCCGAGTCTTCTCAGTGCAGCTACTACTTGCTTGGGTCTATCGCCGCTTGTTCGAGAGCCTATCTATCGTGTAGCGCATACTGTCTGGCGACACGCTATACATTTACTATCTGACAAAGGTTTACTACGAATTCTTGGCTACTCAACGACAGTTCGAAACCGAAGCATCTACATCCCCGTCGTCCTTGAGTCGCACTCATCCAGAGCGACGGCTTGCTTGAGTGGATGCCCATACGAAGGCATTAAAGTGCAGCGCGTACCCTGGTAAGAGACTTCAAGTTGGATTGGAAGTAAAGTTGAGTATGTGAGAATAAGACGCCTGCTCGTCGACATCCCCGAGTGGAGACTCGTGGAAGGTACTGTACACCTCTCTGTCGAGTATTGCTCCTATTGCACATCTTACGCTGAAGTTCGCTGAAGTTTGTACCAGCTGATCAGTGGCACATCCATACTTGGTCATCGCGACTTCAACTCTCCCGATCTCGGCTACGTACAACTTAGCCACAGGAGACGCCCGTCTGCAGGCCTATATCAACTTTAGCCTCAGCTCTGACCCCCATCTTTCTATCTTAGCCACGTACCACACCGTTCCAGATCTCCGGAGTCCGCAACCTCGGCACTCACACCGAGTTCATTTGGCC
This sequence comes from Trametes cubensis, assembly GCA_029747595.1. NCBI lineage: Eukaryota > Fungi > Basidiomycota > Agaricomycetes > Polyporales > Polyporaceae > Trametes > Trametes cubensis. The sequence goes on from JAPEVG010000051.1 coordinate 36,140, forward strand.
TCAATTCAGACCGCTACCTGCTATGGGCCAATTCTATACGCTGTGAGTGGTGATCGTGGGCCACAACGTATCCAGCGCCCCCGCTGACTGAGACACACATCTATGAACAGCTATAACGTCGACCTGAAGGTTAGTCGCTATAGGGGACTGTATCTCTGTCAATGGATCTTCAAGTCCAGCCACGAAGATATCGTCCAACTTCTCCGATGGGGAAGCCCGATAGTTCTACCAAAGTGCGTCTGAGTCTTATTCAAGTGGTACTGCCAAGGGCCCGGATGACGATCTCCACGTGCGGTATACTCATACATCTATAGGAGGATCGATCAGTACATGCAGAAGGGGAAAAAAGTCGTTCAACGCGCGGCGCTTCTTAAGCTCCCCAACGAGCTCCTCGAGATGATCTTTGACGAACTCATCGGCGACATGGGCTTCCTCTCCCTCTCGGTAACCTGCAAGGACCTCCTCGCCTTCTCCAAGTCCCAACTACCCAAGTTCTACCGTTGGTCCCAGCCGCAGTGGGGCGGCTGCCGCATCATCTGCCTTGGCGAAGACACGGACAGGCTGGACCAGCTTCCGCAGAGGCTGCTCCTCCGTCGCGAGCGCGACGAAATCCGTGCCGATCTCACGGAGTCCCGCAACGTATACTGGGCGCTCGAGAGCCGCTACGAGACGCAAGGATGGTTCCAGCAGCACATCACGGTCAAGTGGCTCAATCGTATCGACGACGACCTCTCCAACGGCGTGTACGACGAGCACGATGGCTACGGGCACGAGAAGGACTGGGGGCTGTTTAACGCCATTCTTCCTCACCCGGCGCACGGTCACGACCCCAGGCCTCTCCCAGGGGGCCCCGAGGTGCTCTGCAACCTCGAGAAGCGCGAGTACGTCCGCAAGGACGGGCTGAGTCTACCTCCGTGCGTGACGCTCGCGCACGCGCTCTTCGTGCAGACCATCTGGTCGGCGAGCGACAACGTGGGGATCAGGTGCGAGGACAGCGTCCGAGACAGGATCAAACAAGGCCCGTGGGCGGGGGACAGCGTGTGCATCACGACGGTCGAGACGTTGCCGAAGATCAGATGTGTGGAGGAGTACTTTCAAGACGACGAGGCCGAGAAGAAGGAAGGGAGCGAGGAGGATGGCGAGGAAGCGGACCGCGCAGGCAGGGAGGCGGCGAGGCGTGCATGGACGGACGTGACGGCGGAGGTGGACTCTGTGCTGGTGCATCTTTTCGAGCAGGACCCGAGGTCGCTGGAGGATCTGGTGAATGAGGGAGGCATGCTCAATCCTCTCTTGATGAGAGACCTCGGCGAAATGATTTGAGCGTGTAGTAGCCTTCTGTATTACCGATGGCGCGGTGCCTCTTGCGCAGTTTGGATATTGAATATAAACCCCAATTTTTGCGTACCGTGTTGCATATTGTCGATGTGCTCATTGATAAAACACGGCAAGCTATCTATTCACCTTCGCTACTTCGGTCGTCACGATGGTGAGTTATTAAGGCCATTCATTCCCGCTGTCCTCTAGTCCGACTCATCTTGAGACACGGCCTCCCTGAGGAGATGCACACTGGATGGAATCCAGCCTGAGCCTGCAGCGCGCCTTTGAGCCTTGAGTAAGAGACATGGCTCGGTAGCCTGAGTACAATCAAGTATGCGATAATCGGACCCTACACTCACTACCCCGACTGGCCATCTCATTCAGGCTGAAGCTCGCTGGCATTTGCACCAGTTGATGAATGGCACATCCATACCTGGCCATCGCGAGTTCGGCTTTCCCGATCTCGGCTACGTACCACTTAGCCACAGGAGACGCCCATCTGCAGGTTTATATCAACTTCAGCCTCAGCTCTGACCACGTACCACATCGTTCCAAATCTCCGCGACCTCCGCGCTCAAACTGGTTCTACTTAGCCCCGGTTCTGACGGCTACCTATCATGGGCCAACTATACACTCTGTGAGTGCTACCCACAACGTAGAGTCCAATGCCAGCTTGCTGACTGAGACACACGGGGCCTATCGACAGTTATAATATAGACTATAAGCTCTTTCGCTATAGGGGACTGTATCTTGATAACTGGATCTTCGAGTCCAGCCACGAAGATCTCGTCCAGCTGCTCCGCTGGAAAAGCCCAATAGTTCTACCATGGTGGGTTCGCGTCTCTGATGGGTCGCACTGTCGGCGTTCAGACGGTGGTATCCAGATATACCATACTGATTAGAAATACAGGAGGATTGACGCATACATGCAGCAGGGGAGGCAAGTCGTCCAGCACGCGACACTGCTCAAGCTCCCCAATGAGCTCCTCGAAATGATCTTCGACGAGCTCATCGGCGACATAGGCTACGTTTCCTTATGCGTCGCCTGCAAGCACCTCCTCACCCTCGCGAAGCACCACCTGCCCAAGTTCTACCGTTGGTTCCAACCGGAATGGGCCGGCTGCCGCCTCATATGCCTCGGCGAATACACGAGGACTTTGGACCAACTTCCGGAAAGGCTGCTCGCCCCTCATGAGCGCGACAAGCTCCGTCCCGAGATCGAGAACTCCCATTCCGTTTACTGGACGCTCGCAGATATTTACCACGAGCCGGGATCGTTCCAGTCGTACATCACGACCAAGTGGGTCAAGCGCATCGACGAAGACCACCGCAACGGCGTATACGGCAAATCATTCCCCGCCTGCTACTGGGGACACCAGACCGACGTGATGCTGTTCTACACCATCCTTTCCGACAAGCCGTACGGCTACACTCCACAGCCCCTCCCCGGGGGTCCCGAGGTGCTCTGCAACCTCCAGAAGCGCGAGTACGTGCGCAAGGATGGGCTGAGCTTGCCGCCGTGCGTGACGCTTGCGCACGCGCTGTTTGTACAGACCATCTGGTCCCCCTCCGAGGACTTGGGGATCAAGTGCGAGGACGACGATATCCGAGACAGGATCAAGCAGGGGCCGTGGGCGGGCGACAGCTTTTGCATCACGACAATTGAGACTCTGCCCGACATAGAGTGCGTGGAAGAGTATTCTGAAGGTGAAGAGGACGAGGAAACGGATGAGGAAGGGGTAGAAGACCGTGACGGCGGGAAGGAGGGCGGCGGGGAAGCGAGTGGTGAAGGGCCTCCGGCGAGGCGCGAGTGGACGGACGTGACGGCGGAGGTGAATGCCGTGCTGGTGTATCTGTTCGAACAGAACAAGGAATCACTGGAGGATCTGGTAAAGCGGAACGGCGCGCCCATTCCTGCCCTATTGACAGATGTATGAGTGTAGTAGTAGCCTACTGTAGCATTAACGATGCGACATATGCCTCTGACCTCCGGCGGCAAGATTTCAGCACGGGCCTATGCAATCTCAATTTCGAATGAGACTTTGGTTGTCCATGTACTGTGCTAGTTATGGCCGACGTTCCCGTTCTGTAGTTAACCGCAGTAAGTTGCGAACTGAACCTCTTAGCGCTCCTGCCGCTTGTCATGGCTCAAAGCACTGCCTCAATGATTGTCTCACAACCATCTCCCGTCTCTTGAGTTCACTTCCATCCCTCTTTACACGTAGGACCATACCGCGTCGTGTCGAATTCCGGGCTCAGAGTGGGCTGCCGTTGAGATCATGGGTCAATATTGGCAAATGTGAGTATCATGATTGTTTACTTCGGCTGAGGAGGACTCGAATGTGTACGAGTATGTGCTGACGGAGACTAGCGTGAATATAGACAGAAGAGAGTGGTTCCAAGGTCGTTTCGACGGGGAACTAGGGGAATGGTTCTTTGAGGATCACCACGACGATTTGCTCGAGATGTTCAGAGAGAAAACTGAGGTCGCCCTGCCCCAGTATGCTCCATTTCTTCTTGCACTGCCATCAATCATATGCACCTACTTATGAATACTGCGAATTTGCTTACAGGAAGATGAAGAAGAGACTGATAGATGGCAGGAGGGTGACGCAGCGCGCCAAACTCTTCATGCTTCCCTTCGAAGTACTGGACTTGGTGCTTGAGGAACTCTCCTCAGCGCGCGATCATGCGTTGATGTACTTCGCCATCACCTGCAAGGATCTCCTCGACATCGCCGAGTACCGCATCATCGAGTTCTACAAGAAGTCATTCCTGGCGTGGCGCGACTGCCGCGTCATCTGCGTCGGGCATTACCTAGACGAAGACGACGAGCTCCCTGCCGGAGTACTCACCGAAGCCGAGCGCGCGTGGATCGCGAGCGAAAGAGAATGGGGCAACTGCTACGGGATCTTCATGGCGCACTTCACGGACCAGCGGCAGCGCAAATCCTACCCGCCTTTCAGCGTTCCCCACGGGTACACTTCTGTTGAACAAGACTCCTTTCAGACCGACAATAACATGGTCCTGGAGCTATACGAACACGAGCCCGTCAGCGTGTCGTCCCGCGCAGACAAGGAGATCCTCTGCAATATTTCCAAGCGCGAGTACGTGAGGGACCTGGCTCTCTACGACCCGGAGATCCCGATGTGCGTTACCCTCGCGCACGCGCTCATCACCCTCATTTGCTGGTCTTCGGTCGTCGGCTACAGACTCCAGTACAACATCCAGGCCGTGAGGGATATGAAGCGCGGGCGATGGGCGGGGGACAGGTTCCGGATCGTCACGGAGGGCGCGTTCTCAAATTTCGAGGATGGGGGATGGACAGATATTTCGGAGGAAGTGGGAGTGATATTGCGGCACTTGGTCAAGGAAAATCCCGACCGACTTAAAAGGGCTGCCCAGAAGTAGAGGTCCTAATTTGGCGGACCGTTGTAATAGAAACCTAGCGAGAGATGTCGTTCCCGTAGACAAGAGATGAAGTGATCATAATATATACTCAACTTTTGAGGAGTGCGGTGCCGCGCTCGGGCCCACCTACTGGTACTGTTTTCACGGTAGATACTTGGCTCTTCTCGTATGGCAGAGAAGTCGGACCCTGCATACGGAGCCTTGTGACTAGCCGCTCCGCAGCACAATGCAGCACAATAGAACTCACAAACGGCCGCTTCCGCTATCCAAATTTTTCGCGCAGTGATCCCATTGTTCACGGCGCCGTGATCTGAGACCTGCAACTACATTAGCCACGGCTTTAGCCACAGCAAGCGCCGACAATGATATATCAATCGCAACCTGTTGCTTGTTCCGTGCACACTCGACTGTCTTCCACTTACCTCCTCTGACCTCAATACTGTTCGGCGCTGTGTGCTTTGACTCTTCTCCACCGTCAGTTTCGGCCGTGTTACCGCCTAAGCTATCAAAATGGGTCAATATTGGACAATGTAAGTGGGCTATAGTACTCATGGATGCTCTTTCACTTACCACTGACGGAAACCTAGTGCCAATTTAGACAGACGGGAATCCTACACCAGAGGTAAAATGGGCGAGTGGTTCTTCGAGGACTACCACGACAAGTTGGCCGATCTACTCAGAGACAAGGCTCCAATTACGATGCCCGAGTACGTGAATCGTCTTCATTCCACGCCTAATTCGTGCACTCAATATGCCACCTCAGTATGATCAAGAAGAAAATGACAGAGGGCAAAAAAGCGGTCCAAACCTCGACGTTCTTCAAGCTCCCAGTCGAGCTACTTACCATGATCGCGGAGGAACTCCACGGGGACAATGTGCTGTTCCATTTCGCCATCACGTGCAAGGCTATCTTCGCAATCGTTGAGCCCAATCTCGTCAAGTTCTACAAAGAGCTGTCCCCGTCCTGGCGTGACTGCCGTGTCATCTGCGTTGGCGACTGCATGGACGACAAGGACGAGCTTCCTGCCGGGGTGCTCACCGAGCCCGAGCGCGAGTGGTTGAAGAGCGAGCGAGAAAACTGGGGTTCCTGCTACGGCGTTTTCGTGGAGACGTTCCAGAACGAGCCCTTCCAGCGGGTTAAGGACTTCCGCTCGCCAGTGAGCTATGCGGCGCTGTGGAGAGCCGGAGCATGGGGGCCTCTCGGGTACACCACGAGAGAGGGTGTCTTCCAGGAGGATTTTGCCATGCTGGACGCGCTGCACAGCCACGAACAGGTCTGTGCGACTTCACGCGTGAACCGAGAGGTGCTCTGCAACGTCTCGAAGCGCGAGTACGTGCGAGACGTGGGCTACATCGACCCGGAAGTCCCGATGTGCGTCACTCTCGGGCACGCCCTCATCGTCCTCATCTGCTGGTCTCCGTGTGCCGACTACGCGCTCGCGTACAAGATCCAGGCCGTGAAGGATATGAAACGCGGGCGATGGGCGGGCGACAGGTTCCGAATCATGACGGAGGACAAGTTGGCGATCTTGCAGGACAAGGGCGAGGAATGGACGGACGTCACGGAGGAAGCGGGGGTGATATTGCGGCACCTGGCCAAGAAGAATCGCCGTGACTGGGATTGGGCACTGGAGCCTATGCGGGAAGCTGGATGCTCCTGGCCGGAGTCCGAATCTTCCTCGTCGGACTCCGGATCCTCCTCATCGGATTCCGAATCCTCCTCAACGGACACGGGAACGGAAACGGACGCGGACGCGGACACGGAGTTGTAGTATCCTACTCAGTGCTCTTTACGGGCCGGATCGAACCAAGGGCGCTGGGCAGGAGGCAGGTACCACGTTGTTTCGAAGGAGGCTTTCGAGACGCTGAAAACGGAGGAGTAGACGGTCGCACGCGGTTTTGCAGGACCTATGCGATGCAACGCCTACAGTTGGTTGTGGTTCGAAAGGGAGAAGCTCGAGGAAACCTGGGGAGATCGTTTTTGAGCTGTGATAGGAGTGGAGAAGGAGTGGGTAGTGGGTTGATTGCGACACTATGCGTACTTGGACCGTTCCGCAACAATCAGTAGGCAGGATGAATTGATGATGTACTGACGTGATTGTAGTGGGTGTACCTTCTGTTATGCTGATCTACTTATACGGTCGCTAGTTCCGCGTACTCGAAAGTCGTCTCTGCGATACTTTGAAAGAGGCTGAAGAAGTGCCAGCAACATGAAGGAGTGCAAAGAAAAAAGCGCTTTGCTTGAGCATGTCGGACGGATTCGGAACAGCACGCGTCAGTCACGGGCACGTGCTCAGTGACACTCGTGTACTGAGGTGACTTTGCAAGGCGTTCGCGCTCGGACTACGACGTCACTACCACCATGTCTGCACTCTTGCGAACGCTATTACTATGACTTAATATGCGGCTGCGTGCCGAGTTTAGGATCTCCTTGTTGATCGCCATGCTTAGACTAACTAAGTGAATGACTTATCGGTCGATTGACAGCTCGCCTCATTGTCTACCGCTACATGGTGCATGGCTAACCATCGCTCGTCGCCGGTTGATGCTGAGCCACTGCGTACGCTGGTGGTCTCACCGCATGAGACGCGCGTTAGAGTCTATACAAACGTGCCCAAGCCTGCGTCTCTGTATATTCTCTGCCACTATCATCGAACCTCAATCAGCTGGTAACGCCCCTACGCCCTGCCTCATCCTAAAGTTAATGACAGCCCATCATTTGTGCATATATCGGAATCCGACACAATACCTGAACTTGTTTGCAATTATCAAGATGGGTCAAATTTGGAGATTGTTAGCCGTCATGCGCATGACTTTACCACAGCCTTCCTTCTGAATAGGAGATGGACATCTAGCTGGAAGACGGAATACGTATGCCAATTCACCAACGCCCAGCCGTGTTACAGCTCTCGAACGGAGTGCTCTTCCTGATCTTCGGGGAACTCGACGACGCGGCTTTAGCGTGCCTCGCGATCACTTGTAAAGACCTCCTCGCCCAGGCCATCGCAAAGCCGGAATTCCTTGACCGACTCGAACCCTCGCATTGCACGCGGGCAAACTGCCGCATTATAACGCTTGGCGAGTTTATGCGCTCAAAAGAATTCGATGCTCTTCCTGGAGAGCCCTTCGCGGAGCAAGAGAAAGCAGCCATTGATTCGTACGTCGACGAGATAGCGGCCGAGGATCCCGAAGGCGCCAAGTACACTAGAAACCTCTTCTCGTACGCCAGCAAACACTAGGAAATCGAAGGGTAATTATTCCCCGTATGTGATAAGATCGTATGACGAGCACCACGACTACTGGCGCGCAAGGAGGATAACGAAGCTTGACTAAGTAATGTACACGGTGCTTGCACGCCCTATACATTCTTCACCTATCCGGAATGCGCCAGAGTGCTGTGTAACATATCCTGGGCAAGTACGTCCTGGACGCCGGGCTGACGGTGCTATACCATATCACGCTAGACCATGCGCTCGTGTCGCGAACGTGCTGGTCGCCTCAAGCGTCGTTTGCAATGTTTTACTCGAAGGAATACGAGTCGAAGCTAATGCGGGGTCACTAGAGAGAGCGCTGACCACGAGCGTCAGATGCCAGTGGAGACGCGTCGATCCCGCCAATGACGTCACGCGCACCGCGAGTGACGTCCGCTGCGATCTGAATGCAGCTCTCCCTGTAGGGACGATGGGGTGAGTATATATACCGCCTCCATCGCTTGGGAGCTCCCCACTCACATCGAACGCTTCTCATCCTCCTTGTCAGGATGCTCGCTTCTTCACTCCGTCGCGCGACTCGCACTCTCCCGACTGCCTCGCGCTTCCTCCATGCAACCGCCGTGAACGCTGCTCAGACGCCCCCTGGAAAGGACTCCCGTCTTTCGCAAGGTTCGGTTAGCCAAGAGGGACACCGCCATCCCAACGACGTCCACGACCAAGCGGCGCGCAGTGGTCAGGACGTCGCGCAAGGGAAGCGATCGGCGGGTCCGTACGATGCTGCGTCCCGCACTGGGGACCAGAAGACGGATCGCTCTGGCTTGTCGGGAAACCAGGAAGGCGTAGGTTTTGCAGAGCAGGTTGGCTCTTCCACCAGCACCGGAAAGAAGGACTATCCGTCGGCGTCGAATGGTGAAGGTATGGGCGGTCAAGAGGAAAGTACACCGCCTGGGTTCATCGCCAGCGTGAAGAGCAAGCTCGGCTTCAGTACTTCCGCCGGAGAGGCGAAGCAGAACCGGGGCGGAGGTGTCGGAGTCACAGGAACAGGCACATTGCCGTTCGAAAAGAAGCCCGAGGAGGGTCGTCGTCCTTTCCATACCTCTGCACGGCGCAATGCGGATCCTACTGTGGGTCAAGCTCCTGAGGCTAGCAGACAGCCAAAAGAAAGCACGAACGCTGACCAGAATCCACACCTCAAGCATAAGCCGGAGAACGCGAAGGCCTCTCCAGATAGGGGCAAAGGCAACGCGGGTGAAAACCCAACCCTCCCTTCCCACCGGGTAAGCCCATGCACATGCACTTGGAGTCGCACTGCGTTGCTCATAACGCATTAGTTCGACAAGAAGCATACATCCTACCAGCGGCGAGAGCTTTTCACCTCCGCTCGCCGCTTCGAGAGCAAGCATACAGCCGAATCGTACTTCAAGGACGTGGACAACTCCCCACCGGCCTCTCAGAAGACCCACCAGGTCGATAGCTCTGCGACAGGATCACAGGTTCAACGTCCGAACGAGCCCCTGACTGGCCAATTCTCTCGTGCAGGTCCGGACACCAAAGAATATCAGACGGTAGGATGACGCACATGATAACTTGGTACATCGCTAACAGGTCACTCAGGCCACCCATGATTACGACGTCCCTCCGGACCACGGTCCCGAAAAGGACGAGAAACTCAGATATGGGAATATCCCTCTCGTAGACGGTAGTCAGAGCACGGACGAAGGCGTCAGCAAACCCGGAGAAGGACCTGAAGGCGCTAGTAAAGGCGGACGGAAACCCGAAGGCCGTGCATAGACGAGACATCGCGAAGGGATTGGGGTTTGAGGCAGTTGTACGAGTATCATTTCTGCAAGTCGACAAGCAGTGAGCACATCAACACGACACCTGTACAATAGATACATCAGAGCACAATGTACAACAGCATGTTCACGTTAATGAGCGATTTAACAGACACAGAACAGAAACGCACAAACACGTTCATAGAGTACATTCAGCAAGAGACTCGCTTCCGGTTGACTGTGTTATGATTACACACAGCATATGTCGTTTAGATCCTGAGGGAAGCCAAGCGACGGCTCGCCAGCCCATGGAGGAACTGGCGACACAAGGCTGGAAGCTCCTCGTCGTAGCTGTTTTCTCGGTCAGCAAGAAAATCTCTCACACCAGAATCACACTCACTATGTCCAATCGTCAAGCTCATAAGCCTGCTTCTTCTCCTCGTCGCGAGCGCGTTTGCTCAGCTCCATCTTCAAGAACTCAAGGAGCACCTCGTCCGTGACGAGGTACCGGTACCTCAGCACCTTCCCGGTCGTGACGTGGAAGTTCATCACGGCCCCGCGCCGCATGCCCTCGTAGAGCAGCTCAAAGTTGCACACCGCGACCGGGTCGTGCGTGAGCGCGGGTGTGCTCATATTGGGTGCCGGCGGAGGCGCGACGCCTGCGCACGGGAGCGGGAGGACCCACGACGCCGAATCGTCGATCCAGCGCCAGCCCAGGCGGAACGGAGGCTTATGCGCGAACCCCGAGGGCGAGGCTACTCTAGGGATCAAGGCGAAGAGCTCTCTCCCAGTATCCGAGGGCGGAGTGGGAGGAGCTTGGGGAGCAGCCGCGTTGTCCGCGTCTTCGTCTGCCGGGGGCGTCGGGTTGAGGTCTGACGGAGATGGGATGTACACGAGGCGATATGAGTATGGTGCGGGCGTGCCTGCGGACATGGGATCGGGCTCGACGTCGTCGGGGGCGGGCGCGGTGATCATGCAGAACCCGCGCTTGTGGTACTTGGCCACCCCAGGCGCGCGGTGCCGCGAGCGGCCGCGGCACGAGGACGTGAGGAGCGAGATGCGTTCTTCGAGGGTGGCCTGCGGGAAGAGGCAGTACGCTTTTTCGTAGCTGATGACGTTCATGACACACGCTGTGGATGGAGGTGCGCCGGGTCAGGGCGCGGTGGGAGAAGGGAAGGAAATGTGAGTGTAGAACTGCACGTACTTGAGTGGAAGCCTAAGATGACCTCCATCGGCGTGTTCTTCGCAACGATGATCTGGACTTTGAGCTCGCGGCTCTCCCCGGTTGTCTGGGAGCTTGCATCCAAGTGCTCTTCGTTCTCCAACGCGGCGGGTAGAGCGGGCGCAGGAACGCCTTTCTTGAACGTCAAGATCGCAGCCACGCCCGGCATGCGGTATATCCCGTTCGCCCTTCGGGACATCCCATGCACAACCTCCTCCTCGAACTCATCCCTCTGATACACAGTCGGCTTGAACGCGTAGCCCTCCTGGATGAGCCACCGCCCGACTTCGCGCCGATGGCGCATGTGCACATACAGGTCCAGGTCCGACTCTGGGTAGACCGTCCGGTCGAAGAACTGCAGTGCGCACGAGCCAGAAATGAGTGTCCCCGTGCGGGCTTGCAGGCTGCGGAACGCGCGCGCACGGTCGTATATCTGCGCGTGCTCGTGGCGGGCGTGGCAGATGGAAGAGCATGGGGGAATNGGGAGACNGGGAAGAAGCGCGAGAGGAGGCGGTCGATGTTGAAGGCCACGCGACAGTAGGCGGTGACCGCGTAGCGGGCGGCTCGGCAGGTTCGGGCGATGCGGAGGAGCGTCGCGGCCGAGCAGTCGTCGAAGATGGGCTCGTAGATGAGCTCGATATCTAAAATCCGCTCGAAGAAAAGAGCCTGGTGAACAGAAGCATCTCAGCACATATTCCGCACTAAGCCCTCACTCGGGCTCGCCGTAGGACTACCAAACCGTCAAATCAGCACGTTACGCTGCGAAGATGCTCAAGTGCACATCCTCAATGCGCCCGCTAAGCATTGTAGGGCCCCCGCCCCAGTATTCTTACTCGATGCTCTACGTTATCCATCCCGTAGGGACAACAGCCCGGGAAGACATACTCCCCAGCCAGATTCTAGCCCACGGATTTATTGCACTCACCTGTAGTGGCTGCTGTGACATAAGGATGATCCTGGGAAGGCCTACAGGTCGTGCGACTTGGGAAGCAAGTCGATTGTGGTGAATCAGGCTTTGCTGAAGGGTCAGTCGTGTCCCTACTGTCTGCGTGAGTATAGTAGGGGTCCGTAGAGGTTGTAGTTCAACGTAAAGTTCAACCCTGCGAAATTATCAGAGCTTCCCTCAGGGCGTCGCGTACGCTTAGATTACGTGTGACATTGGACCACGTGCTTATGACAAGACGCGCTCGTACTACAACGTTGAACGCGTCTGCGAGTTACGACGTGCGTTGATGCTCGCACTTCCATCCAATCACCCACGACGTCGCTGAGCGATGTGTTCAATATCTATGTTGTCTGCATTTCCTGCTAAACTGTGATCTTTTAGACATGTCAAATGACCGTCATTCACAGCGAAACCTCAAAAGATATGTTGACAACTCGCCTTCAATCAACTTGAAGTTTGCCAGTAGACATCCTGCTCATCTGAGCTGACCGTTGCATCGATTGCGGAATTCTTCGCATAGCTCCATCAACTCCGCGTCGAGGCTATCGGAGTGCGGTGAGTCTTCACGCAAAGTCGCGATCAGAGATGATTGAACTCACTAAATTTGGCCTACGGATAAAGGCGGCCTCTCGATCTGTACCATATGCCAAGCTCTCTTGTGAACCTCAAGGTATAGATGTTCCGCGAGCTCTGCACTCTGCACAAGATACGTGTATTTTAGGCACTCAATCTTGAGGAAACAGAAGTGCATCGTGACCCCGTGTGCCCCGTATTCGCACCCTACTTCCCGGTTGCAGATCGAGACTGGATCGCGAACGGACGGCAGTGATTTTTCCATCGTGGCTTGCGGCAGCACGACGCCTGTGAGTGGAAGCGGGAGGACCCACGATTCTGAATCCTCTATCCAGCGTTCCCCAAGGCGGAATGTAGGCTTTTGCGGAGTTCTGCGAGACTCTGCATAGACGGGAATCGACCTCGACGCCGCAACTGTTGCGGAGCTCACTGGCATCGAGGATGCCGAAGATGGATGGGGAGGGCGCACACGAGGCACGATAGGCGGGAATCCGTCTGCGCAAGTCAACGGACTTCCCTGAGGGCCCTTGGACGTTATGCCGGCACCACGTACGAAGGATAAGGCAGTAGGATTGACTAGGGTGAATCCGCGTTCGGTGTATTTGGTGATTGCACGCTGATATCGATCCGATTCCTGAGACTGTAGACCACCGCTAGGAGAGGTTGCGAACATCGAAAGACGGTCTTCAAGTGTGCCTTGTGGAAAGAGGTAGTATGCCTTGTTGTAACTGATCACATTCATTACGCAGGCTACGTAGTCATCAGCAGATGGGTATGCTACCACGGCAATTCCAATACGTACCAGAGTGAAAGCCAAGGATGACTTCCATCGGGGTTCGCTTCGCCACGATGAGCTGAACTCGGAGCTCGCTATGCTCCTCCGTTGACCGGAAGCCAGCGCGCGGATGTTCTCCCCTATCGTCAACCGAGGACCGCTTCGCGTCAAGAACGCATCTCTTGAAGTTCAAGACCTGGCAGATGCACGATTCATCTCTAGAGTACTTCTCCATAAGGGTGGGTTGTTCATGTTCATAAACCTTCGCAATCTCCAATTCCAGATTCTGGTCCTGGTGCGACGTTGGCTCATATGTGTAGCCCTCCTGGACCAACCACCGCCCGACTTCGCGGCGGTGGCGCATGTGCACATAGAGGTCCAGGTCCGACTCCGGGTAGACCGTCCGGTCGAAGAACTGCAGCGCGCACGAGCCAGAGATGAGCGTCCCGGTGCGGGCTTGCAGGCTGCGGAACGCGCGCGTGCGGTCGAATATCCGCGAGTGCTCGTGGCGGGCGCGGCAGATGACAGAGCAGAGCNGGGACGGGGGAGGGGAAGAAGCGCGAGAGGAGACGGTCGATGTTGAAAGCTACGCGACAGTACGCGGTGATCGCGCGGTGACTGGCTCGGCAAGTGCGAGCGATGTGGAGGAGCGTTGCGGCCGAGCAGTTGTCAAAGATGGGCTCATATATGAGTTCGTCATATATGACTCGCTCGGAGAAGGGAGCCTGTAAGATAGCAGTTAGTACTCGTTCCAAGTCAGACGCACTGTACTAGACACGTTCAGAGTCCTCTCAGATAGCATGATGACAACGCGAGGTCGCCAGCACGCTATGGGGATGATATTTCCAAATCAAAGACGCATCTGACCGAATAGTAACCCAGAGGATACTCCCACTCACCTGGAGAGGTTGGTGTGGCATGTCAATCACTCGGACTGAGAGATCTTCAGCGAGCCCACTTGAGATAAAATAACTGTGCAACGAAGACCGGGGAGTGCGATATAACAAAGCCGATGGTGGTGAGCCAGCTTTTACATCTGGTAGAGGTGAATAGTCCCTTGTACCGTCTGAATGAAGATAGTAGGGTGCGAGTGCAGGTTTTGGTTCAACACACGAAGCTTCAACCCTGCGAAGTTATCAGGGCATGACCGGGTGCCGGCATTTCGTCCCTTGTCAGACTCGCGCATGCCCACGTGTGTCATGCATCTATGACGAGACGCGCTTGTACGTTATATGTAGTCATTTGTAAACGTCAAGCAGCCTATGCATCAACTTGATATCCTTCGAACCGACTTTCTACCACAACACACGCCCTGAAATCTGATACTAGTAACTCGAGGGCACTCCTGCCGAGTCCGAGAAACTACTGTCGCGATAAGCAAGCGACACATCGACGTTAGAAATTCATCATACTCATGCCGATAACTCACTTTGTTCACATCGTTAGAGCTTGCTTCCGGAATTCTCTGCACAACCCCCACAGTTCATCGTCAAAGCTATCAAGATGCGGCGAGTCAATGTATGAAGACGTGTTCATACGATGTTTACACTCACTATACTTGGTTTGAAGACGAGGGCATCCTTTCCCTCATGTGCCAGTGCAACATACCGCGCTCTCTCTCCCAGATCTTGGCTCGCAGATCACTGACGAGGTCTTCATTCTGCACAAGATACTTGTACCGCAGATACCTCCCTTCGATGATATCGAAGTGCATCACGACTCTGTTATTCACATATTCATAGCACATCTCCCAATTGCAAGCCGCGACCGGATCGCGGACCAGAGAAAGTGTGGTTGCCCCGGTGGTTTTCCGTGGCACGACGCCTGTCAGTGGCAGCGGAAGGACCCACGAGTCCGAGTCGTCGATCCAGCGCTCCCCAAGGCGGAAGGTGGGCTTGGACCTGCGCGCGGATTTGCGGGACTTCCGTGACTGCTCGGGCATGGGAGCCGTCCATGACACCGCCATTGTCGCAGAGCTCGCTTGTGTTGAGCATGCAGAAGACGAGTGACGAGTGTGTACACTGTGATCAGTCAAAGAAAGCGCGCCAGTGCGACGTGCTAGATCGGCTTCAGGGCCCTTGGACGTTGAACTGGCACCGCGCGAGGCGGATGGAATGCGAGGATCTCTGATGAAAGTAAACCCACGTTCGGTGTATTTGGATATCGCACGTCGGTATTGATCTGTGAACCGAGAAAGCGAGTCATCACTAGGAGATGACGTGAACAGGGCAAGGCGTTCTTCGAGGGTTGCTTGTGGAAAGAGGCAGTATGCCTTGTCGTAGCTGATCACGTTCATTACGCAAGCTAAGTCACAGTGAGTAAATCAGCAAACTATCATGAGGTGTGGCAGTGATACGTACTGGAATGAAAGCCGAGGATCACTTCCATGGGGGTTTCCTTTGGCACAATGAGCTGAACTCGAAGCTCGCCACGCCCCTCTGATGACTTGTGGCCAGCAGCCGAAGGGTGTTCGACATTAGCCGGGGGCCGCTCCGGAGTAGAGACATGTTTCTTGAAAGTGAAGACCTCGTAAATGCTTGAAATCTCCCCAGCGTACTCCTCCCAGAAAGAATCTTGCACATGCTCTGACGCGACTGCCAATTCGAAGTTTGGATCCTGGTGCGATGTTGGCTCGTACACATAGCCCTCCTGGATCAACCACTGCCCCAGCTCCCGCCGATGGCACATGTGCACATACAGATCCAGGTCCGACTCCGGGTAGATAGATCTATCGAAGAATTGCAGTGCGCACGATCCAGAGACGAGCGTACCCGTGCGAGCCTGTAGATTACGAAACGCACGAGCGCGATCGTAAGCCTGCTCGTGCACGTGGTCCAAAGCGCAAATGGAGGAGCATGCCGTGTTCTGCGATGGGAAGAAGCGTGATAAGAGACGGTTGATGTCAAACGCCATTCGACTGTACGCTGCGATAGCGCGATGGGCAGCTCGACAGGTACGAGCTATGCGGAGGAGACTTGCGGCTGAGCAATTGTCAAATATGGACTCGTATGCGATCTCAATGTTGAGGATTTTCTCGGAGAAGAGAGCCTGCATGTAGTATGTTAGTAGATGTTCAACCGAGGGCTGCTGCACGAGCGTGTCCTTCCTCTAGTACTGGTGCAATATGAGTACCAGTACTCAATACTACCGAGTTTTTTACGTGCATTCACAGCTGTATCGCTCGAATCGAGCGTCCATACAATGACTGAAACATATGCACGTACCCCAGGCTGGTGTAGCATATTGAACTGTTGCATGAACTTAGCCGTGCCAGTCGCGATGTTTGAAGCGGCGAGCTATGCTACGACGTAGTTGTTCGTAGCAGAGTTAAGGGGTAGCTAGATGACCAGGAGGAGAGCTGAAGAGAGCCGCTGCAGGGAGAGCCACTGCGGTAGCCGTGCGAGTGCCAGTGTGGTAGCCACTGGGATTCCCGGCGTCTTGTGTGGGAATGAGGCGACACGATCACGTGTACCATAACGCGACCTCAATACGCGTGGCCACGGTCCTGATTGGAACCGAGCTGGAGTGCCGCAGCTGCTACTAACAGTGATGCTACTAACAACGATGCGCTCACGGTACAAAAACATGTTTTTGCGCAGTCATTGGCCTCCCTCGATCACAGCTACGAAGCGTATGGTATTACACTCATATTCAACCTCAGGCTACATCGGTACGGCCTCAGCCGTGCGGCAGTACTCCGACTATCTCATTCCTCCAAATGCCACGGGTTCTCCTTGCATAGGTCCTGCAGTATAGCATCTACCTCCGCCGTAACATCCGTCCAATCGTCTGTCTTCAGCTCTGCGAAAGCCTCCTCCGACACGATGCGGAACTTGTCCCCAACCCAGCGGCCCTGATGCATCTTCTTCGTAGCGTCGAGCTTGTATGCTAAGGCATAGTCGGGGCACGGGGACCAGCATATCATGGTAATAAGCGCGTGGGAGAGCATAATCTTTTCCGGAACGGTGAGCTTCTTGTCCCTCACGTACTCGCGCTTGGAGACGTTGCAGAGCACTTCATAGTCCGCTTCCGAGGATAGCCTCAACGGTCTCTCTTCGCAGAGGAGGCTGAGCATCGCATAGTCCGCCTTATAGGCGGCTGAGAGGTGATATGCGCTGTAGTCCCAACCAAGCCCTCCCAAACACGATGCCCGAAATGGATCCCGTCGCTTCGAGTAGTCGTCGTAGTATTGGAGGAAAACAGCGTAGCAGTTCCCTAGAGCATGCCGCTCACTGGCGACCCATTCGAGCTCCCGCTGGGTTAGCACTCCGGGAGGAAGGGTATCGTCTTGATCCATCCAGTCGCCCAGGCATACAACACGACAGTCATGCCAAGAAGGGTTGAATCGCTCGTAGATGTGGAAGAAGTGGTGTTCCGAGTGAGAGAGCAGGGCCTTGCAGGTGATCGCGAAATACAGCAATGCCTTGCCATCTTTGAGCTCGGCGAAGACCATATCCAAGATCTCATTGGGTAGCTTGAACAGCTTGGACCGCTGGGTTGCGCGCTTGCCTGCGTTGAGTCGGTCCTTAATATCCCTAGGATAACAGGGCTTCGGTGAGTACATGCTGTTAGTCACGGCGGGAAGTAAGCGTTGATGCGCACCTGGAGAAGGACATCGGGGCTTTGACTCTGAGTGCTTGCATCAGACCATAGTGATCGTCGAAGAACCACTCTCCCAGCTTAACTGAGCTCCCATAATAATATTCCTTTCGGTCTATGTTGTAGCTATGATCTGTCAGTACGACGGATATCCATTGCGCAAATGCACTAGAACGCCGGTCACAGAGAAACTCACATTGCCCAATCCTGCCCCATCTTAACCACAACGACTAAGTGGCTCGTAATCAAGGCAGACAGATGTGCGGGTTGGGAGGGGGTGATGTCGAGACCGATGGTAAGGCACGGACACGGCGCCGCGAGTGCGAGATGTGTCTGGATTTATACAGACCGAGTCAGCGCTTCTTGTGGCTAAAGGACCTGCAGGTCTCAAGTTCAACAGCGGCCGCACCACTCGCCTATCAGGCTAAATAAAATGTGAGATCTGGGACAATGAGATCGTTGTTGAGATCCGAGTCCCCATGCTAGTGGACAGTGGACGTGAGTAGTGCCCTGGACCATGGTAATCATCTTTGTTCTCCCGTTTGGGCGAACTTCAAATTCCGCAGCACTGCCACTGGCGGTTTGGTTCGGACCATACGGACTCAAATGACTCCGTCGACTCCGCCCATGTCCTTCATTGATTAATCAACTGGATTCTACAGCCTATGGTCGTAACGAGCTATTTTCAAGCGTACATCCAAGTGCAAGCTACAGCGTACTGAGTATAACGTCCAACGCTGCGAGTAGGTACTAACTCTTCGCTTTGCACGTCACTCCTTCCACCCACCGGAACGCTCCTTATCCTGATCCTTGATACTACAGCACAACCGGTCGCTACTTGCCCGACTTGGAGTCCTGTAGTAGTTTCCTGCACCAAGCCCAATCACCGCGATTCTCCTCGGCCAAGTGCCGCAATATCACCGTCGCGTCCTCCGTGACATCCGTCCAACCCTCTTCCTCCATCTCCGCCAACGCGACTTCCGTCACGATCCGGAATCTGTCCCCCGCCCAGCGCCCACGCTTCATCTTCTTCACGGCCTCGAGATTGTACGACAGCGCATAGTTGGCTGACGGCGACCAGCAGATGAGGGTGATAAGCGCGTGCGCGAGGGTGACGCATTGGGGAATCTCCCGGTCGGCGACGACTGGGTCCCTCACATACTCGCGCTTAGTGATATTGCACAGGACTTCCAAGTCTGCTCGGGAAGTCATGCTGACGCGTTTGAAGTTGCAGAAATCCCTCATCATCTCCACGTCGACCTCGAAGGCACCTTTGAGCGACGTATACCCATTACGCCTCCAGGATTCGTACAGGTCCTCCCAGCAAGCCAGCGGTTTGAACCACCTCTGTCGCTCCCTCGGCTCCTGCTTGAAGGTTTCCACGAAGATGCTGTGGCAGCTACCCAAGGACTCCCTCTCGCTTTCGATCCACTTGAGCTCGGTATCGGTAAGCACCCCAGCGGGGAGCACGTCGTCGTGGTCAACATCATCCCCGACGCAAATGAGGCGACAGTTTTGCCAGGAATAGTACAGCTCCTGGTAGAATTTCACAATATGTCGCTCGGAGATCCCGAGGATGGCCTTGCACGTTATAGCGAAATGAAGCAAGGTATTGTCGTATTCCCCGTAGAGCTCTTCGAAGATCATGTCTATCAGCTCGTTCGGGAGTCTCAAGAGCTTCGATGACTGAATCGCTCGTTTGCCGTCCCTCAATCTCTTTCTAATATTGCTGAAATAATGTCAACGCAGACGCCACGAACAAAACAAGGATGTTGCATACTCAGGCATCGACATTGGGGATTTGGCTCGAAGTAAGTCAATCAACTCGTCGTGCTGATCCTGAAAGAACCATTCGCCCATCTTGTACGTTGCATTGTGGTAACGTTCCTTCCGATCTAAGTTCACACTATTTGTTCATCAGCACTCAGTAGCATAGGTTTCTCCGAGTCGAAACTTGAGCGTGCTTACATTTCCCAGTTTTGGCCCATGATCTGAGCTGCAGAGAGGGGTTTCAAGGCGGTGAAGAGTAGTGGGAGGATCAACGGACTTGTGGGTACGGTCCTCGTAGGTTTTGCAGTTCTTATATACCTGCCAGTGCGGCGCTTGCTGTGGCTAAAGCAACTCTGTTTCAGATCACGTTATATATCTGGAGCAATACCTCATGGCTGGACAAAGGGACGTCCACAGCACAACTTGGACAATAGAGCCATGTAACCACGCTTTGCACTGCCGCCTGCTCCGTAGCCAACCCATAGGCCTAGAACTTACCTCAAGCTCCGGTAACACCTTTACAGTACAGAGTTGGCTGCCGTTCCTCCCCCGTGCTCTTCCCAATACCACGGTCGTATACACTTGTCCTTGGCATCTTCGTGATGATGGGGCTTGACAGATAGGTCACGAACGAGCAGCAAACTACATCTGTGGCCTCGAACAGCTTGTGCGAGGTAAGGTCTCACAAACTGCCAGTTGATCGGAGGACCTCAGTGTCGCGCACGGACGAGAGCACGTTGACCACAATCTATACCTCCATGTCCAACGGCAAGTTACATTATAACGATCGACGTCCATCCTGTATGCGAATTCCTTCGCTAATATTAACTGTGCTTCTCCCAGGCAACTAATACCCGTCCGATTCTGTGTCCCAGTCGAGACGGTTTTGCTCAACCAAGTGCCGCAATACCACGGCCATCTCCTCCGTGATATCCGCCCACTCCTCACCCCGGCCCTCCATACTCACCAACGCGTCCTCTGTCTCGATTCGGAACCTGTCTCCCGTCCACCGTCCCCGTCTCATGTCCCTCACAGCTTGGATATTGTACGCGAGCGCTTAGCCGGGCGACGAAGACCAGCAGATAAGGGTGATGAGCGCGCGCGCGAGGGTGACGCATTGCGGGATTTGATTAGCATCACTCTCTGGAGGACAAAGGTGTATCCATCATGCAATTTGAACAATAGGATCGCATCGGATTGCTGCCAGCAGTCGCCTAGTACTCGCCACCTCACAGACGCTTCTGTGAAATCACCTGAATCCAAGCACTTTATAGAGAACATGCTGACCACCCATCCGCTTCCGACATCCACGAGGCACTAAACCAAGTTTGTGTGCATTGGCAGTGTGTGCGACACAGAGATACGTTCCACCCAGGCCCGACGGCTGATGAGCGTCAGACTCGAAGAGTCAGTAAAAATCATCCCGACTGCCGAAGTCCTCAAACTCATTCATGTCCCAGAGGTGCTGCAGCACCGGCCGGACATCATCCGTCGCATCCTGCCACTCCCTTCCGCCGCCCAGTTTTGGCATTGTGTCCAGCGTCACCATGCAGAACCGGTCGCCCGCCCAGTCGCCTTGGACAATTCTCTCCGCATAAGCCTCCGAGCACCCTACATAGAGCCACGTTTCCCCGGGGCACCACATGATCTTCACCGCGAGGGCATGGGAAAGGGTTGCCGGATATTTGACACCGACGTTGAGTGTATCCTGGCGGATGTAGAGCCCTTTAGATTCGTTGCACAGCACAGGCACGCCGGGAGCGTATGAGACCTCATGATCGCGGTACGGCCAAAGCGCACAGAGCATTTCCTGGTCGAGCCTCGCCTGCGTGACACTCTGCATGCCATTCTTTCCGTCTTCCAGAATCGCGTCGATCACAGCGTTGCGGTATTTTTGCTCTCTGTAGTTGTATGGCGGTAAACAATCGCAGTGTTCGTACACTTCGAGCGCCCACGACCCGAACTCGGGTTCCCAGTGGCCATCATACAGGTCGGAGAGGTCCGCGTGCATGTATTCCGCCACCTCCTCGGCGGTTAGAAGACCTGGCGGGTGTGAATAGAGGAGACAGGCGAGGCGGGAATGCGCCCACGGGGCGTATTTCTTCCGGAGGCGAGTGAGGAGGGTCGTCTTGCTAAGTTCAAGCAAGTCTTTGCACGTGATGGAGAGACAGACGACGTCCCAGTACTTGAGATAGTCTAAGATGGAAAGCACAAGCTCGAGAGGGCATCGGAGGAGTGGACTGCGCTGAGTTGCCTTGGCCCCTTTGCGGCACCATTCAGCGACTTGCCTGGACACGGTCAGAAGTGCGTCTTAGCATCATAAACGAAATACGAAGAGGGCCACACTCACAGCGGTAAACTGGGCAACCGCAGCTGATACGCCAAGGCACTCTCAGCCTCTCTGGGGTACCATTCCCCGAATTTGGCGAGCATTTTGCACTGCCGCGCATCGACAGCGTACCTGAGAAGACGTAGCTATGTCAGTCCGCATTGCTACACACTGTAACACCACACCGTCTCGGAGGAATAGAGACAGACATCACCCAGGTCCCCCCCCATGTTGGAGAAGTAGTAAGGCGTGTGTGCAAATTGTGGCCAGGACGATTCGAAAAGGAGGTTGACGCGAGAGGTGTGGGTTGAGCAACGCTGGCGGGCGACCATACGTATATATATCAGTTGGTTGAACTCGGCTGTCGCTCCTCGCGAGGCTTGATACTCGTGGTCGCCAGCTGGCACCTCGTTGATTACCGAGTGTTTGATGCCCATAGTCATCAAAACCGTGGTAGAGACAGTGGAGCTACTAGCCTACACGCTGAGGCAGGCAGGTATCAAGACCGTACCTGCCTGCACATCGGGCTATAGGTACGACTTACGTGTTGTCGTGTCGTTCAAGCGTGCACAAGGGTACAAACACACCAATTCAGATTCGTGACTTGGCAATAAACCACATGGCTACACCAGCTATGCAGTCAGCGACGTGACGGCTAGGAGGTCTAGAACAGCTGCTCCGACTTGCCTACTAAGCAGGCGTCCCCTCTCAATGACTAGGCCGATCACGCTGATGTCCACCCGTCTTCTTCCTCAAGGATTGTGTCGTTCGTGGTTTCGGACTTGGAGGCACCACCATCTAGCCCGAGCCCATGCTCCGTCAAGATTATAGCAATGTAGGGGTATCGCGTACTCACGTTATACAAGGATAAACCAGCTACAACGATAGCCGCGACGGCGACTCCTGCGAGTACGATTCGTCTCAGCCGACGAATCTCTGCAACCTGTGCTAGACGTGCTGAGGGCATGATGAGTGAGAGGTCAGCAAAGAATGCATCGGCACCCGAAACCCAGTGCATTTGGTTGAGGCTGCATGACGGGCGGGAGCCGCGTGTTTCCCGCGAGACATTCCCCGCAGCTGTCTATACGACGAGGTTAAGTCCGCAATGTAAAGCTGCGAGAAACTCTGTCAGCAATGAGGCTGATTTTCCGGGTGATCGCGAAGAAGTCCTGACCTACTATAGTCATCAGCCAGCCCTGACGATAGACCACGGCGCATTGAAGTGTGGGGACAAGCTATGACATAGTTTCTACAGCAGATATACAGCGGTACGAGGAATCCGACTAATAGCACACCGAGATCCAGAAGTGAGACGAGGAGTTGTACAGCGAACCGTTGACTGACGTAGCGTTCATGATACAGAGAGAAATGCCGTGACGAGAGCGATGCCGAAGGGTAGTGGGAAATGAGTACTGCGCTTAGAACTCTGGGGTTCTGCGTCCTACGCTAGCCCAGGAGACGTCGCTCCCGTGCTGGGACGCATCGTCTGGGAAGAACAGGGTGTTGTGGACCTGGCTGGGAGGGCTGAACATACCAGAGCGGGGAGAGAGGATGTCAAATTCGTCATCCGAGTCCATCGTCAGGTCCGAGCCAATAGAGGGGGACTGAACCCGAGGAGAGGCGACAGGGGAGCGAGTGTATACCTGCTCTGGGCTGCTGCGAGCATCTACGGAATGGATGTCCGAGAACGGAGATTGGATACGAGATCCCGGGAAGGAGTGGATATCGCTAGGCGTCTGACTGCGCTCGGAAACCACCGAACCACCAAGCGGAGTGTTGTATGCGGATGTCAGGGCTTGGGAAGCGCTGATATCTGGAGTGGGTCGCCTCGAAGATATCGCAGAGAAGGCTGTGGATGGAGTGACCGCCCGTGTGGACACCGGAGAGAAATTGGACATGGGTGTAGGCAGGCGTGGCGACACAACGCGAGGCGGGGGAGAGGGGGACTTCTGTGTACGAGATTGCGGATCGGACAGAGTGATGATCTGTGGAGAGGGGCTGTTGTGGTTGGACGAATGAGGGCTGCTCAGAGTTGAAGACCGTCCACTTGGGGAAGGGGGCTCAGAAGTATCAAAGAGAACGTGGGTGGGAGACATGGCAGGGTACGGAATAAACGAATTCGACTGTAAGGATGGGTTAATACTAATGGTCATAAGCGATGAGAGATTAATTTACTCACCTCGTCCATGGCACTAGCGGGCTTCCGCTGCCGGAGTCCTGATGAGGGCCCAGGTCCGTCTTGCCTCCAAGCATCCCTTTCTTTGACTGCGAGGTGCTCGAGCTCGATGGACATGCTGCTGTCGTCGTCGTGCTTCTTGTCCCTGAGACTACTGCCGGACCGCCTAAAGCTGTTCTCATCGCCCTGTTCGATTGGATGGGGATCGGCGAGGACAGGACCTTGCCTCTGACGCTTCTTCTGCTTGCGTCGCTCTAGGAAAGATTCCGCCCATACTTCGACCTTGGGAGCGATATGTGGCTCGTAGACCAGCTGCGGAATGCTTGGGTAAGCCCGGGTACGGTAACCAGAACTTCAATCGACATCGCGTGAGGGTATGTACTCGCCTCATGGAAAGCTAATCCAACTGCAACAACCCCGAAGACGGCAACGGCGATGTACACGGCTGGTGCAGGCATCGCGGGCAAGGAGAGATGGATGGAGGACGATAGGAAGGAATGTCGTCCTCGATCGGCATATGTTACTGTACCCGCAACTTGCCGCCCACTACATGCCGCCGGCACGTGCGGAAACCGCATGAGCGCTTCCTAGCAATTCTTGCTTGCAACTACTGCCACAAGTCGACGTTGACATATTGAACCTCTCGCATGCCGCTTCATCTGTATAAATGGCTTTCTCATCCCTGACTTACTCTATGCAATGCCTTTTCTCATGCAGGTAGAAAGAGCCGACTGCCTCTTACCATCATTGCTAGTGTCAGGATCCTGACATTTCACATGTGGCATTCATGTGCATACTAGGAGCTCGGTGCTTATCAAATTGTAGCGCGGTTTCAACTTCACTGCCTGCGACTGTGTACATCTGTCCAGAATTTGAACAGGGGTGACGCAACGGCTAGACTATAGGGAAGAGATCCTCCGCTCAGGCTGGTACGTGCAATAGTCCTAGTAGTATCACATCTGCGGTATCGTCATTGATACAGGCTAGTAAGATACAGGTTCAGACAGCCCAGCTTCGTGAATAATTGAGCGTGTACATAGTCGCGCAGTCTACGCGGAGAGTGACGCGTACTGTACCTTCCCGGCGATCATATGCACGTTGTTGTACTTGTCATAGACATCGCTCGCGTCGCGCAGGACGCGTACGGTTGTCACGTGTGCGTAGCGAGTAGCAGCCTTTAGTGCGTGCGGCCCTCGCGCAGCGCGACGAACGTGCTTCGAATCCTCCGCCAGCGCCACGCTCTTCGTGGCATCGGCTGCTGGTGTAGTACATGGACTGTAGCACCTGTCGCAGCGGTACGTGCACTCCCAACCTTCACCTCAACGTCCATGTCGTCGGACCAGACTCCTCTACTGCCCGTTGATAACTCGACTCGACCATCGACGACGACGCTGCGTTTCAAGGCCTATTTTGCGCTCATGATAGGGCCTGTGCTCGTCTCGTTACTCTTCGTGTATTACGCGTATGCGACATTGCTACCTCGTGGACATCTGCAACTCCACGATGCCTTAACGTCTGTGTTAGGCGTATCGCCCGAGGTACAGCTCAGCTGGGCCATGTACTCCCCGTACTTCCCTGCAGCATTGTACCGGCCACCGCCAACGAAATGCAAGATCAATCAGGTGCGTGATTTTGAATGAGCGGATGGGAGTGCATTGGCTAGCATGGAATTGTCAACTCCGCGCCTCGTTGTCGGGTCAGAATACTTACTCACACTTCCGTTCATATAGGTCCATATCGTGAGTATACATCGATTCTTGACTTGTTCAACCGTCACTATATCCTTGCGTTAGCTCCAGCGCCACGGTGCGCGCTTTCCAACGTCTGGTTCAGCGGTGCGAATTATTGCGGCAATCAACAAACTGCAGGCTGCGGATGAATACAGGGATCCTATTCTCTCGTTCGTTCAGAATTACGAGTACAACCTAGGACAAGATGACCTCGTTGCCTTGGGTGCTTCCCAGTATGTACTGGGTGAGCCTTCTTGTTCGCAAACATTTACTGACGATGTCACGTTAGGTCCGCGGCCTCAGGAAGGGAAGCATTCGAAAGGTATTCCTCTATTGTGAGCTCCGACAATCTCCCGTTCGTCAGGGCATCCAGCTCCAATAGAGTCATTGCAAGCGCTACCAACTGGACGCAAGGTATTGTCGGTAATATGAACCAGGCGCACCACCCTTCATGCTGACCGTAATTGATTAGGATTTGCTGCTGCCAGCGCGCATCGGCTTAGGCCAGTCTTGTCCGTTGTGTTGTCAGAAACGGTATGTCTCGTAGCGAATCTTACGTACAGTTGCTCACTTTGACGACAGGGCAACGATACTCTCGACGATAACATGTGCCCGTCCGCGGGCGATGGGAGCGCTCAAACATCCCAGTGGTTAGCCACCTTCGCACCAGCTATGACAGCGCGGCTCAACGCGGGCGCGCCGGGAGCAAATCTCACGGATACAGACACCTACAATCTCCTGTCCCTTTGCGCCTTCGAGACAGTCGCGAAGGAAGAGCGCAGCCCGTTCTGTAATATCTACCAGGAGCTCAGCGCGGAGGGCGCGTTCGCATACAACGGCGATCTGGACAAATACTATGGCACAGGGTAAGCCCCTCCGCCTCCACCTTGCAAACTCATGCATATAACCTTAGCCTCCTCACATTCACAGGTACGGTCAACCCCTCGGGCCCGTACAGGGTGTGGGCTATATCAACGAGCTCCTCGCGCGGCTCACATCCCAGCCCGTGCGCGACCACACACAGACGAACAGGACGCTCGACTCGTCTCCCGCGACCTTCCCGCTCAACCGCACGCTCTACGCGGACTTCTCGCACGACAACCAGATGGTCGCCATCTTCTCCGCCATGGGGCTCTTCAGGCAGCCCGCGCCCCTTGATCCGACAAAGCCCGACCCGCGCAGGACGTGGCGCGTGCAGCGGATTGTGCCGTTCTCTGGCCGGATGGTCGTAGAGCGGATGGAATGCGCGGGCGAGATGAACCAGCAGTACGTGCGCGTGTTGGTGAACGACGCTGTACAGCCTCTGGAGTTCTGTGGGGCGGACACACATGGGCTCTGCACGCTCGAGGCATTCGTAGAGAGCCAAGGGTACGCCCGAAACGATGGAGATGGGGACTTCGAGAAGTGTTTCGCATAAAGGCGACGATCGTGCAGATACGCAAGACCACGATGTACGACAGTATTCACGACACTCTCAGTATTACGACTGCCATGACCTACGAAATAATCCCAGCCGCTATCGCGGCGCGCCTCGCATCCCGCTCCTGCTTCAAGTTCTTGATCTCGTCCAAGTCTATGACCTTGAACGGCCACGTGACCGCGTTCCCTCCGCTCCGCAGGACGCTTAGTCCCATGTCCTCCAGAAGGTCGTCGGTATACTGTGGCCAGCTGAACGACGGAAACGCAAGTCAGCCTTCATAGGCGTGCGGAGCGAGCCCAAGATGAGAAGACTCACCACAGGAATGTGAGGAACGCCGTGTAGCTGGGGTTGAGCGCCGTCGCGGACTGGGGGTGTCTCTGTTTGAGCCACGTCGCTTCTTTTTNCTGCTTCTGCGAGTGCTTCTTCTGTGCTTCCTGGGAGGCGCATAGGGTCTCTCAGGAAGTACGAGGATATCCAGTGTGCAGCGACCTCCGCCGTATAACCGTTGTTCATAGAAATCTGGCGCAGCCATGTCAGTTCTCAGATACCGCAAGCGAGTGGGCCACCCAAAAGGGTCGCAGCGACGCACCCCTGTCCCGTTCACTGCGAGGTCGCGGCGCATGATGTTCTTCGCGGGAACAATGCCGCGGTATATCGACGAGGACCAGCGCTTCCCGTCTGGGTGGAGAGGGGGNCGGGTTCTTCAAGGTGGTATAGTCCCAGTGGTAAGGAGCATCCGGGTTCGCAGGCTGTGGTCCTAGCCCGAGCTCGTCCAAATCTTTCTCTGAAGTACACAATGAGTTTCCCGATCAAACACGAGCCTTGGTTGTGCTTGTCGCTCACTGTCGAAGATTGCCTCCCAAGAGGACTTGTATCCCGTCCCGAGGACAAGTGCGTCCGCTCGTATTGAACGCCCGTCAGCGAGGACTACGGAGTGCCCGTCCTCTCCATAACGCGCAACGTGTGCAGGTGTCATCACGTCGATCTTCCCTGCTACGGCGAGGGACAGGAAGCCGTTGGGCTGTGGGACGCCTTCGTCGTTGGCTCGGACGCTCCAGTAGGGCGTTACGACGTTGCGCAAGGGCGAGCCCGCGGGTACTTTTGCTGCAGAGAACTTGGCGAATTGTTACCTTGTAAGAAGGGTGGTCACAGATTCACGAGTAATTGGGGCGACTCACAGCAGCTTGAACTAGGGCATACCAGATGAACCGGACGAGGAACGCGCCGATCCACGTCGTGTGCAGGAAACGCCTGGTAAGAGCTCTCAGTCACCAGATCTTCGAGTTCTGGCAATGTGAAGACTCGAGACTCACTCGAGAGTTGTACGTAGGTGGATATGCGGAGAGAAGATGGACAGAAACCTGACATGCGACGCGGTGAGCTCGTTCAAGTCCGCATCACAGTTGATCTCCCAAGTCTTACCGGCTCTTCCTGATGAATTCTGGTAGCGTAATGGGGCTCGCAAGGAACCAGTCCAGATTGTGGCAGACGAGGGTAACCTTCCTCCCCTTGTTAGCCAGGAATGCGCACATGCTGTCCAAACGCGAACTCAGATGAGGAGATGAAGGTATCTTCCCACAAGAAGTACTCACTCTTGGGCCGACTTTCCGCCTCCAACCACGATCACGGAAGGCGCGTCTGGCCCATCACCAGGAGGAACTGCTTCCAGGACCTCGTGTATCTTGGACGCGAACTCTCCTGTGTGTATAACCGGCCCTTTGAACCCGGCAACCGCGGCGGCTTCACGATTCAACTGTTCTGGCATCTTAGGGGCACTGCACCCCTTGGAACGCGGCGGTATAAGCGTCAAGGTAATATCGAGACCTCTTGTCGAGGAACCTACCCCTGTGCAGAGAACGATCCGCGCGTACTCTCTGGTCTCGGAGCTGCCGTCCTTTGTGTCTTGGACTTCTACACTCCAACCTTTCCCAGACTGGTGACGACGTATACGCTGGACCGCTTTGTTGAATTGGATCTTCCCGTCTAGATACTGACGCGAAAAGGCCTGGAAGTACGCTGATAGCTCCTTTCCTGAGGGGCGATCTAGGAACGGGCCCTTTGCAGGAGGAGGCAGCTTCAGGGGGGNAGAGGCGATATTCCCCATAAACACTGCAGAAGATTACTATAAACCCAAGGTCGATCTTTACCACACGATGCTATCGAAACTCACCTGTTGGAATACAGTCCCTCATAGATACGGCTGGGTGCCCAGACTCCGCCAACCTCAGGATCTCGCGTGAGGACCTGTACGTTAGTGAAGCCATCTCTCAGGAGGGTATGGGCAGTGATCAAGCCAGCTACGCCAGCGCCAATGACGGCGACGGGCTCATCGCGAGGGTCAACGTTGGAGCTTGAGGCCATACTCTGAGAGAGTCGGTCGTTCAAGTTTTCAGGGCTCCGAGGGCCCTGAGACCATACACGTATATATAACCTCCGCGGAATCCTTACGCCATTGCTGTATCACATCACCGGTGAACTGAAACACCCTCATCGGAGTGTTCCAGTCAGAGTATTCCAGGCGGGTGCGGTGAAAGCACGGCGGAGTCGTCTAAAAGCAGGTGTCAGAGGTGAGCTGTGCCGGCGACATTCAGTGATTCTAGTCATCGATATGAGCGCCGCGAGCCCATGAGGCTTCAACATGCGATCAGCCAAGCCAATAGACTTGCAGCTAGGCGCGGACATCGTACCCGCTGTAGCACTGCTCGGCATGTGGCACGGTAGCATCACTGCGGTAGTTGCAGCCCGGGCGCCGCGCGCGGTAACGTCGATCCGCACACAAAGATACTCCAAGATCTTCTCCGGCATGTGTACACTCCGCGACTTCCAGCTGACGCAAAGATCGATCGCGACCGCAGCTATTCACGACTCAAGCGGCTCCGTTCATCCGACCCAGTCGGAGCGACCTTGAGGCTTGACCGTACGTATCTCCCGATTCAGAGCGCAACGTACCATGGCGCCTAGACAAGTATACAATTACAGTCAAGTATCCTCAGCGACGCGACAGATTCTGCTTTCTGGCACGCTTTGCATCCCGTTCTTCCTTGAGAGACTGAATCTCTTTCAGGTCTACGACTTTGAAAGGCCAGGTCAGTCCGTTGCCCCCGCTTCGCATGTTTGGCAACCCCAAGTCATCGAGGAGGTCGTCGACATGCTGAGGCCAGCTGTCCCGATCCAGGAGCGATGAGTAGAAGGTTCAAGAACCAGAAAGCCGGGAACGTACGTCCAGAAGGCCAGATCTCCCGTAAGACTGGCATTCAAAGCTGTCGGGATCTCCGGGTAGCGTTGCTTGAGCCATGCGGCTTCACGTTCCGTCTCCGCGAACGCTGCTTCCGGCGTCTTGGGCAGCCGCATCTCATCTCCGAGTAGGTATGAGGAGATCCAATGCGAGGCAACCTCCACGGTATAACCGTTGTTTGGCGACACCTACAAGACTACAGTCAGTATCCGAAGTGGCACAAACGGCTTGATTAGCACTCACGCATGCACCGTTGACAGCGAAGTCGCGGCGCAGTATGTTCTTCGCTGGAACGAGTCCACGATAGATGGAGGACGACCACTTCTCCGCATCAGGGTGTAAGGGAGGTGCATCCGCCAAGGTAGGATAGGTCCAATGGTAGGTCGAGGTGGCTTCCGCTCTATGTGGGTTCAAACCCAACTCCTCTGCGGTTTTCTCTAAATTCCTGTTGAGTAAGTCACAGTCTCCCTTTGTATCCAACGATGCGCTTACCATCGAACAGCGGTGACCAAGACGATTGGTATCCTGTCGCGAGCACGACAGCGCTCGCTGGTAGGGTACGTCCGTCATCCAGCATGATAGACTTCCCGTCCTCCCCATAGCCAACCGCGTGGGCAGGTGTATGTACTTCGATCTTTCCTGCTACGGCTAGCGCATGGAAGCTGTTTGGCCGAGGAACCCCCTCGTCGTTGACGCGCGTATGCCAATAGGGCAACACGGAGTTGCGTAGAGGAGAGTCTTTAGGTATGTTCATCGCCTGGAACTGTACGTGTTGCTAGCGTAAGCATTCATCTTCGAGTTGCCGTACGGTGCGGTATCAATCTCACCGAACTCTCGGCCAAGCCATGCCACATGAAGTCCACAATCCTTTTCCCTAGCCAAGTTGTGTGCAGGAATCGTCTGATGATGTAGATCAGCTCGAACTTCAACGATGCCGATGTAATCTCTACATACTCTAGGACCGTACGCAGGTGTGTATGAGGAGAAAAGAGTGACAAAAACCTAAGGAGCAGTGTGAGTGGAGAATCATGAGGCAGGCCCATCGTGGCGCACCTGCTTTTACGGATAAAGTCCGGTAGTGGTTTCGGACCTGCGGTAAATGCGTCCAGATTATGGCAGACCATCGTCACTTTCCTTCCTTCGTTTGCTAGGTATGCACATATACTACCGTGAACCGTGTAACCATTGCTGTCACTGAGCGACTGAAAAGCAAGAACGTACTCTTGTGCGGACTTTCCACCTCCGACGACCACGATCGGCGCGAGATCTGCTCCGACATCGTGTTCTGGTGCGACGCTAGCGAGCAAGTCGCTCAACTTGGGGCCGAAGTCCATGCTATGGAACACAGGCCTTGTGAAGCCCGCATCCGCTGCGGCCTTCGAGCTCAACTGTTCGGGGACTCGAGGTGTGCTACAACCCTATGTAATGAAGGTATCAATCCCTCGATTCTGTATAAAAAAGAGAGGGCGTACACCAGAGCAAACAACCATACGAGCATACTCCTTAGTCTCTTTGGCCATGGACCGGAGGTCTTGTACGTCGAGAAGCCAGCCTTCGCCTGACGGGTGACGACGAATGTTCTGTATCTCGACGTTGATCTGGATTCGTCCTTCAAGAAGCTTCGAAGCAAAGACTTCCATGTACTGCACCATATCGTCTCCGGTCAGCCGATCCCCTCCGGCGGACGGTGGTGGCATCTCCAGGGACGATAGTCGATACTCTCCATGCACGCTGTAGATTCTAGTCAGGATACGGCGTGTTTTTCAGGTGAAGTAGCGAACGTACTTGTTCAGATAGAGACCGGGATAAATGCGGTCTCTGGACCAAACACCGCCCACGTGCGCATCGCGCGTGAGGACTTGGACGTGAGTGAATCCGTCTCGAAGGAGAGTGTGGGCTGTGATGAGACCAGCTACGCCAGTACCAATGACAACGATTGATTCTGACCGCGGATCGTGTGCCAATGCTGTATGAGGGGCCATATCTGGGCGATGGATGCGAGTGGGAGCAGATGATAAGCCCGGGCCTGTCCACCCACTACATATATAACATCTGTAGTCTCGTACGCTGGATCTTATGGCGAATGGATTCTGCCCGGATATCACAGAACAGCCGGCGGGCGGGAGTCTCAGCGCTGGCGAAGATGTGTATGCGCGTGGATCCGACCCATGCGCATCTCATGGGAGCGGCCAGTGGTAGGATCTCGCGGGGGNTGGGGGACCGCCCAAATGCAACCCTGATGCTTATCGGTAGAGAAAGTAGCTGTACCTGTACGTATATCCGCATGAGCGCGATTCTAGAGTACACAATGATATACCATTCAATTCAGACATACCCCTATGCATTGAGCGTTCTCTGGGCGGGTGCTTTGGATTTGATCAGCGCGTGCCGGCGCTGACACCGTCAGGAACAGCGGTGTCAGCTCATGGGCCTGCCAGGTTTCGTCGTGAGGTAACTTGAGAAGTACACAGGATTCAACGGGTGCTTTGGACTGCTCCTGGGTCTGGAGGAGGCGAGAGCTGAGAGCACTGGAATCCAGGACTGAACAGAGATCAGTACTACTATACTAGATGCATCATAGTCGAAGTCACACACTGGTGAGCTGTAGCCTGTAAAAACAGTCGGAAATTTCCTACGGTCTCGGACGACCGACACTTGAGCGCTTGAGCATTTACTATTTCTCAAGCCCATCGACAACCAGCTGATGACCTCAGGAATATATTCGAGGCTAGTCGAGGCCGTCGATGGGCCTGTGAATTAGACACTAATAGTAAACGCTCGAGAGCAGGCCTCCAGAGCATAATAGGAAATTTCCGACATATTTTTTTTTNCTGTCGGTCAAGACTAAGTTATGATAACCAGTTACTATGCGTTTATAACGGATTACCCCTTGCATCTAAGTGCTGATTTTGGACATAGACAGCGCCTCATCAACTGTTTGCGAATTTCGCTCGGAGTTAGATTGTGCTCGCCTCTCCTTGACCACTGCTTGAACTCGGACAGTCCTGCCTACCCCAGTCTCAACCGCTTCGCCATATGCCTTGCGTCACTGTTCACATACAATGACGCAGACTCAGCCTTCCGTGATTCGGACCCCTTGACTGCGGCTAGCGTGAGTGTCTCGTGAACGTCGTTCTGAGTATTACAACTCTCTAGGCTAGACGGCTTGGATTGAAGAAATGTCCAGGTGCGGTCTCTTCGACCAGGTACGCAGCCACATGAATGAAAGTCAAGTGCGCATCATCGGACGCTGCAACCCTGCGAGACCAAACTCTATCATACCCTCGCAAGACGATCCCGAGAATTGGTAGCCTTCAGAAAAGTGCATGAGGAATCCACATCGGCTCGCTAGTGTCGTGCATGTCAATGACCGCTCGATGTCGACGCTGCGCGCTATGACGTTTCGCGTGAACGCTTGACTCCTTGATCAAGAGGCTCTCGCGATCAGCTTGGCTCGCCTCTCATCACGCTCTATCTTTAAGTTCTTGATCTCATCGAGGTCTATGGTTTTGAATGGCCAGGTGAGTGCATTTCCTCCACTGCGCATGATGGGAAGACCCATATCCTCCAAGAGATCGTCGACATGCTGAGGCCACCTGTAGCCCCAGTCACGGGTCAGATGCAGCTCAGCTAGAGGAGCGGGACGTACGTCCAAAAGGCCATATGCCCCGTATGGCTGGGGTTGAGAGCGGTCGGGACTTCCGGGTGCCGCCGCTTGAGCCATGCAGCGACACGTTCTGTCTCTGCGAAGGCTTCTGCGGGGGTACGAGGAAGACGCATCTCGTCTCCTAGGAAGTACGACGAGATCCAATGAGAGGCGACCTCGGCAGTGTATCCGTTGTTAGGAGAGACCTAGAGGGATTTGTCACGGTCATGATTGGCACAAAGTTCGTACGGTCCTTGAACACATACGCATGCACCATTTACGGCAAAGTCGCGATTGTCTATGCTCTTAGCTGGGACGAGGCCTCTGTAGATCGAAGACGACCATGCCTTCGTCTCAGGGCGGAGCGCAGGAGGGTCCGATAAGGTGGTGTAGTCCCAGCGATGCTCAGTATCGTTCTGGGCCGGATGGGGATTTAAGCCTAACTCGTCAATCGTTTTCTCTAGTTCAGACCGGTGAGCAGGAAGTTAGCCTTCAGTGGAACACTGACTCTACCTTTGAACAGTGATGTCCACGACGACGCGTAACCGGTGGCAAGCACGACTGCGCTGGCATCCAACACCTGTCCGTTATCGAGAACCACAGATCGGCCATCGTCACTGAAGCAGACCGCATGCGCAGGCGTAATGACTTCGACCTGGCCAGAAGCGGCCAGCGCATGGAACCCATTCGAACGCGCGATTCCTTCATCATTGATGCTGCAGTGCCAGTAGGGCGATACGGCGTTTCGTAACGGAGACGCTTTAGGTATATCGAAAGCTTCGTACTTCGTCGCCGGGTGAGCTAACGAGAGGTGTCTACAAGATAGGGCTCACCGAACTCTCCTCAAGGCCATGCCAGACAAAATCCACTAGTTTCTTGCCTAGCCAGGTCGTGTGAAGGAGTCGTCTGGATGTTCGACGGTGGTGAGTTTGTCACTCGAAGGATAGGATCAAAGAACATACTCGAGGCCCGTCCGCAAATGGATGTGTGGAGAGAACAGAGCTGTCAATCTGCAGAAGGGAAATGGCGTCAACAACGGAACCGCTTTGCGGAAGAGCCAATTACCTGCTTTTCCGAACGAAATCTGGCAACGGTTTACGGCCTGCGGTGAAGGCGTCCAACCTGGGACACACCACGACGACCTTGCGACCCTCGTTGGCTACGTAGGCACTGATGCTGGAAAGATATTTATTCAGTGAATTTGGCGGTCTACTAGAAGGTACGGATCGTACTCTTGTGCGGATTTGCCCCCTCCTATGATAACAATCGGTGCGCTCTCGTGAGTTGGCGCGCTGTCGCACCGAGGAACGCTGTCCATCAAGTCTTGCAACTTCCGCCCAAAATCCATACTGTGGAATACAAGACCCTTGAAGTGCGCCGCAGCCGCAGTGTCGGGGTTCAGTCGCGCAGGCATTCGAGGCATACTGCAGCCCTACAGGGCCATCAGCCTTGTTACGAAATGGGAAACACGCAAAGCCTCACCCCCGTGCAGACTACCAAGCGTGCATACGTTCTGGTCTTGTATTCATCCGACGCGCGGTCGTAGATGTCCATTTGCCATCCACCTCCTGTAGAGCTCCGCCGAATATTACTGACCTCGACGCCGAATTCGATCTTGCCTTGCAGGAACTTGGATGCGAAAGCCTCCAGGTAGTTCGCCATATCGTCACCTGTCAAGCGAGCGCCCACACCACCGGCAGCAGGCATTGCCAGCGACGAAAAGCGGTATTCGCCATGCACGCTGTCTACGAATCAGCTTGTGCTCGTAAGTTTCTCGTATGACCCACTCACTTGTTCGTGTGCAATCCAGGGTAGATCCGGTCCGTAGCCCAGACTCCACCTACAACGAGGTCCCGTGTGAGGATCGTGACGTTGCTAAAGCCATCGCGGAGGAGTGTGTGTGCGGTGATTAGGCCAGCTATGCCTGCACCGATAACCGCAATTGACTCGGATTTGGGGCGAGGAGGCTCCATGGAGGCGTAGGGTTGGGGATGGAGACCTGGGGTGGAATCCGATGGAGCGTCAGGCGATAGATCCTGCGCAGTCACTGGCCTGAAGGTCCGGAGTGTAGACGCAGCATTTTACAGCCTAATAGAGGAGGGCTCGGACATGCGTACCACCTGAGCGAGAGAAGAAGAATCAGATAGCTAAGGCGAAGACTTCTGCATGACCATCTGTATCAGAACCTGATTAGCTCAAAGATGTAGATGATGTGTGCCAGAGAGAGCGAACCTACTACGGCATTGGTCGCAGTAACCCTGTGCTTGCTTGCCAGTATGTAAACAGGCTGTCTGTCTCCGAGCGCGTTATCTCGGTCTTTCAACTCGTGCTGATGGTGCGGCGGAGCCATGCTTATCCTCGGATCCAACTGCTTTATATGTCGCCGTTATGTCCACAGGCGAGTCCATGACTTCCGAGTTGTGTCGGACAGTAGCGTCATATACTTGCAGGAGCGTACCTCATTGAACATGGAAGTTTCTTTTCATGGGACACCGGAAACCTTGCCACTCGTACATATGGTATGCCATTCCTCAATCCGTTGCTACGTGTATTCCGATGGACTGGCCCAGGCCGCAACGTGTACGGGCGTGTAGCGCGGGTTGCAAGGTACCTTACCCCAGTCCACAGTTTCTAGTACTTACCACGAAACTAACGGTATGGTGATTCTGCACACAACTTTACGTCTGGTCAAAAACGCGGGGGGCCGTATCGGCGTTGAAGTGACCGACAATATCTTTTCGCAATCGCGTGCACATCGG
Source organism: Trametes cubensis (assembly GCA_029747595.1). Lineage (NCBI taxonomy): Eukaryota > Fungi > Basidiomycota > Agaricomycetes > Polyporales > Polyporaceae > Trametes > Trametes cubensis. The sequence goes on from JAPEVG010000051.1 coordinate 73,035, forward strand.
CTGACACTTTGGGCCGTGCCTTCCCGGCAACAACATGAACGGACATGAGGATGCACATTGGCGCAAGTTATCCCTACAGCATCACTCAGCGTCAGGTACGGCGGCCTGCGGACCACCAAGTCGCTCCTGAAGGCTACAGAATCTGCGAAAAGCTACAGTGAGCAGAGAACGCATATGAAGATGCGTCTGAACTGACCATACATTCGGCCGTCGACTGCGGACGTTGTGCGCATGTGCATCGTAAACACGGGTCCAGTCGCGACATGTCAAGGTTTGCCATGGCTGCACGGCATGGGCGCCTCCAGGATCGACGACACGCTCCAAGATAGTGTCTCGTCGACAAAGAACCATTTGACGGATGTAGTTGAGGCAATGGAGGGCTGCCGCGTCAAGCCCTTCCGGGGTTGGCACCTGCAGCGATATGTAGGCGCGACGCAAGACGTCGAGACAGCGTAGTTGATGGAAAAGAGATGGCATATAGGGCTGGCGGTCGGGGCCAATGTAGACGACGCCACCATTCTCGGGAACTAGGGATGCCCATTCCGCCTCGGAGTCGGTATCGTTGAGCTGGTATCGGACGGAGGGCTCAATGTACATGGAGACCTTCGGGAGATCTCCAATGTCCCACATTGTCGAAGTGACAACGCGCTGAGATTCTGAGCATGCAACGTGAGCTCTTGCCACTTGGAGCATGACTCTACTGACCTTCTGAACCGGGGGCGTATCTAAACCCACCAAAGGAGATATGGAGGTTGCGAAGGCTCATGAAGAAAATGACTAGCACACATAGTGCGCCGACAGCAGTAAATGGGAGAAGGTGCAAGGACGGCGACATGTCGGTTGAGACGTAGCGGGGGTGTGAGGTGAGGACCGTCGTGAGCCCGTGGCGAGGGTGCGCCTAACTTGTTCACGCCGCCAGCAGGCCTGGACTATAGGAAGAGGATTATACCAATGGGAGGCAGCACAAAGCCCGGATAGTTGCTTGCAGAACGTCAACAAGATCGTCGATAGTACTGTAGAAAGTGCCAGTGCTGCTCAAGAAATCGAAGCACGTCGAAGACCCCGAAAACTCTATATGTGGTATAAGTAAAGAGATGCCGCCAAGTTCGGAAGGTTTGTTTGTATGTACAGCCGAACTATGAGCTTCCATTGTGCGGCGAATAGAGTCTACGTGGAACAGTACTACTGCACGGCGCCCGGTACTAGTGCCGATGCGAACGGTTCACCTAGTACGCCGTGTGAGGGCGAGCAGTACTCTGTAGTCTGCCAATTCTCTGTCAGGAGCGAATGTATCTGCTCCGACACTTTCTTATTGCATTGGACTCCATTGCACGCACGGCTTTGATTTCACTGTAAATCTACAGAACAATTGACTTGATTGGGAGATAGCCCGACATTGTCAACTCCTAATAATTCATATAGTATGACTATTGGCGCAAGACATACTGATCGGAATTGCTCACCAACCTGAGCTTCTTGCTCAGAAGTCACGTCCTGGGACACTGGTGCAAACCGAACGACGCCCAATTGAAGCAGCAGAGTCAGGGAGCTCGCCATCAACACCATCCACGGCGTTGATCGGTACATCAAGGTCTTCACCATCCATGCACTCCAGGTCGTCTGGATTGTGACCTATGTACAGGACGGCATTGAGTCAATCATTGCGTATCTGGCAAGATATGTTGTAACGATACTTACGGTTAACGTTGACAGCCACTACTGCTGCAAACCCAATGAATATAAAAAGCATGGCGGATAGTGTCAGCTTCATGCCGATGATACTGAGGGCGAGCGGGGAGGGAAAGTGAGGGTATGGGCGGTAGTGTGCTCCGGAGTGAACGTTGCTTCGCCTTGAAGTACCCTCCACATGTAGCACCACCTATGCGGTTCGCTGATGAGCCTGAGTCACGCGCGAAGACGTACCAGATGCTATGTACTTGTCCAACAACACCTTAAGGTCGAGGTTCGTGCCGTTCCCTAACCCCGGAGTCTGTTGGACATCCTAAGCCGCCTGGACGATGATTGGTGAGTTACGCCAGGCAGAGCCGGAGATACTACGGCACAACACTACGATACCTCCTACAGGGTCATTATGGCTTCATATGGAAAGTCCTAGTCGCCGAAGGAATACGGCGTTAGACAAGAATAGATCACATTGTAGTAGGATAGCAGTTACCCCATCAGCGCCTCCAGGATTTGCAATCGACTAGATTCGTCCATGGTCATTCTAGATATTGTTTCAACCGTCAACTAAATGAGTACATTCCTGAATGTTGAGGCAAACGAAACTTGGCCGAAAAAATCACAATACATCTATTTACAATTGGCCGTGAGAAGCGAGACAATACAGATCGTGTAGTGCGGGAGGCCCCTCCTCACCATGCAACCGACTTGAAGAGAAACAAACACACGCAATCACTCCTTTTCTGTCAAAGTAGCCTGTCAGGGACGAATACAAATCATAGAAGAGAAGACTCACCACGCATACCCCCCAGATGTCATATTTGTAAAAGCGGCCTCATGACGGACACGTTGCCAGTCGTCCCAGTTAGATGACATGGCGTCGTAGGCTTGGTGCCAGTCCTGGCATACGTGGACTGAATTATCTTGCTTGACGGCGAAGTCACGATCGAGGACGTCGTATGGCTCCAGAGTAAGGTCGGCGTTGCAGAGGATTAATTGTCGGAGGTAATTGAGGCAATGGCCAAAATGGACCATCGTTGCATCGCTATGGTCCCCCGCAAGACCAGAGCGGATGAGACGGAGACAATGAAGTTGATGATACATTGAGACCGCGAAGGCTCGATGCTCTGGACCAAGGCGTATGTAACCGAACCCCTTAGGAGTGCTGGCGGCCCACTCCTCGCGCGCATCCAAGCCGCCGATCGAGTAGCGGACAGGATCTTCGACTACGAGTGCTACGTTTGGGGTTGGTGGCAGAGGCCAGATCTCAGGAAAGTCATCGCCAACGAAGGCTGATTATTGCATAGTCAGCAGAATGCGCGTTCGCCACTGAGGTTCAGATGGCATACTGTGGTGTAGCTCAGAGTCGTCTGTGCATGCACGCCCATTGACGGCGAACCAGACTGTCACGAAGATGTTTATCGCGGCCAGCAGGGTGAGCGCAACGAGTAGAATGTTGTGATAGATAATACGCATGCTCAGGCTGCCAGCGGTTGGAAGGAGGATGAGGTAGTATCACCGGTTGTGCCACGGCCGCAGGGTCACGACCAAGCCGTCTGCGCTCTGGGATGCCATACCTTGAAATACGGCAACGCATCCCGTGCTTAATTTGTGGGCTTCGCATGACTTCTCATTCCGGCAGCGTCCAACACGCTTGCGATCGAGATGCTGTGAAGTCTAGACTTGGAAATTAGTGAATTGCAATACGCAAACACGAGGGGCATTGGCCCATATTCCTCGCCGGAACAGGCTGAGAAAATGACCGACACTGGATTCCTATTGTCGTCCTGTCTACAACGTGGTTCAGGTCCAGAATTCTCTTATCCAATTTACTTACTCAATAACAATCTGTGTTTATACGGCGCTTAGTACTCTATTGTCGGAGTCCCAAGGCTGTCTCCGGTCCTGAACCAGGAAACCAGTTCTGGTCATTTTCCTATCCTGTTCCGCTGAGAGAAATGGGCGATTGCCCGTCGTGAAACTGGCACAGGAAGAAGGCCCGAAATACCACATACGCGACCAGAGGCGCACACACTGCCCTATGCCCGTCATATGACAACTTCACTGCGTATCAGAAGCCGTCTTGTTCATCATGGAAGGTACGCTGCGGCGAAGACATGTTGAACGCCGCACGGTGCAGAGAGAGAAAGAGGTGTCGTATTAGGTAATTGGGCGCTGCGCTTGAGCTGCCTCAAGGGGTGTCGTGGGTCCCTGCCTCCGGATTTGGTACTCGCTGTGGCAGACGGATCCATGTTGGAACTTCATATACTTTCTCCAACAAGTGCACTAGAACGCCATCGAACGCAACCTTGGAGAACAGGAGTGCGGTGTTTCTATGTACCGATCTGTCATGACCATCAGGCAAGTGACCAGCCTCCCGTACGCCCATAATCTATTGAGCGCATTCAGTATCCTGATGTCCGTCGCTCAACCTCAGCGTTCTAGAGCTACGAAGCTCACATAATTAGGTTCTAATGTTGTAGTCCAGCTGCTCTCGCAAGCTCAACGCTGCAACCCCGTTGTCCGCCCCCGCCCCCCAACCAACTATGAGCTTGAACGTGTCTTATATCCCCCTCCTCCGCGATGACCCCGTACATGGTGACGATAGCGATTCTCTGGAGGAAGATCTGCAGTCGACCCACCTGGTCAAATGCAGAGACTCCTTAGCTGGTATGTACTATGTCATCTTATCGGCAGCGAACTCATGTTCATTGACGATACCTTGAACAGTAGTAGACGTCTGCCTTGAGGGGCGATACGAGAGACGGCCTGGTCGCTGGATCTACGTTGCATGCATCGTTGCGATTATTTCGTCGCTCAGCAGCCTGTCCTTGGTGCTCTCAACCGTGTTCACCCAACACGTCGGTGCCATCGTCGATCGCACCTCCCCGGCGGAACTGCAGTATGCAAGTACCTACATGGGTTTTGAACGAGTCTATCGCAACCCAAAAGCGACACCACCTCCTCCTATCCGAAACTTTCCCTTTGCAATCGGCGTGGTCAATAAATCTGAACCCACTAGTGTTTACCCCGACAATCCTCGTTGGAGATCGACGTTCGGCACCGTATACCATGAGACTCGCCGCATCTTGGTAACGCCTACCGTCAGTGCTGAACATGCTCTTCAGCGGTGCATGCAGTCAACTGACGAATATTCAGCACACCACTTACGTCCAATTCTGGGCTGGTGACTACGGAATGGAGCGGTGCTCGCTCCAAATGACTCTTCCGACCGTCGATGACGAGGACATTGATTTGGTCGAAAATGATAATACGGCTTCGGTTCAGATCTGGCGCACGAACACGACGCGTAGATTGAGCCTCGACGAACTGTCATGGAACACTCGCCCGCACAGAGGAGAGTTCATCGCTTCGTTCGACCTGCGTCGCAATGCCACGGCAAGGTCACCAGAATTCTTGTGTCGCTCTGGCTCATTCCATACATTCGAACTTGGGTGCGAGGAGATCAGCTGTTTCGTCGACTTCAAGCAAACGCCAAAGCAAAAGAAAATAGGTATGTTGTGCGCCGTGGCAATATTCCCATCTGACCCTGGCTGCCACTTGACAGGGATTTGGCTGGTCCAGGAGAATTCCCTTTGAGATGTATTCCTCTCACTTCCTCCCCCTCATCCCCCCGTTCCATTACCTAACTTTTCAGGTATCGGCATCGTTCTCATGAGTCGGGGTTGATTGTATCTTGTATCGGTTGGATCATAGTCCCATACTGTATCACAGGTCAAGTGTGTCGAATCGTGGTGTTCGCTCTACGGAAAGACAAGGTCTAGATCCCGGTAGTGCGAAACAAACGTGTATTCTCATTTGCGCAGAGCGATCAGAAGATGCTAATAAAGTTCTGCGCCGCGCGCTGCAACTCCTTCCAGGTTGTTTCATCGCCGTTTATGTTGTGGCAATTGTCAAGTAAGTCCAAGCCCAAGAGAAGAATATTACTACTGGATGTATCGCTGTGATAATTCAAGCAACTGAATTCTAGTCCGACAGCTTCCCTTGATATAGCGGCGCATGACCACAGTGTACCATCGTCAGAAGAAGAACACTCGATCAATGCAAGTTCAGGTCATGGCAGTCTCAGGTCGTGGTTCAACTATCCATCATCTTGCAAGCGCGGAGGGCGAAGATCACCGACACCGGTACCGTGCTACTGCATTCTGGTCAATATACTTCTGGACTCCGGATCGGATCATACGTCGCGATCTCGAGCCGATCATGGGCAATATATCTCGAAGAACGCTGAAATCGGAGCGACCGCGAGTGCTCGTATTGTGAGCAGTCTACGCCGAGATGTCCGTAACCGGTGCGCAATGCTGCATTCTCTTCCGACGAACCACGTCCGTCAACAGGTGAGCATGCGTATCCTTTGACTGACCTATCAAACTCAGGAAACACACACATCACTTCAAAAGGGGGGNAGTATGCAGCAGTGGCTTGCGTAGCAAGGCCCTTGCACGATCCCGGCCCTCGAGCCCCGTCTATTGCTCAAGTTCTAGTGCTCAAACGTCAGCTCCATGTCTGAACCAAGTTCTCCTATACCCGGTACCCGCGTAGAATTCATCGCGGTCGTGACCTCAATGGGCCTCTATGGTATCACCTGTATGCAAACGTATGTTGTTTTACCTTTTCTCGTTACTACCCGTGCTAAGAACGCCCTAGTTTCTTGTACTTCATCTAGTATGTCGTGCACCAAGCAATTGTCAGCCTTCTCCTCTGAGCATCAGGGCCCAGTCATCGGGGTCGACACGAAGATCGATGGCCCATTTCTTTGCTTGTGAGTTATATGATATTCGCCATTGCAGATCGGCACTCCGACTACGTCCTTGACGCTGCGGTGCTCATGTGCGACTCCCACAGGTTGTAACTATGTGGTGAGTGTTCATTCTAAGGGATGAATTCGCCACAACTAATATCACCAGGGCACTGAACACCACGCATCAAATCCTGACAAATAGAGGGTGTGCGTCGACGAGTATTCCTCGTGTTAGATAGCTTGCGTGATACGTAGCCTTACGTTAGTTTGGGTCTTGATCTCGAGAGTGCATGACCCCTTTGTATTATCACGGTGAGTTTGCGTCCTCTTCAGCACGTCATCAACTACTAATGATACGGTCTTGTCTAGGGAGTACTTGGTAAGCCCAGAGTTTCCTCCGTGTCATCGCGATTTTACTGACTTCATGAAGTGGGCTGGCTTGTTCACCGTACGCAGAACCCCTGGTGAGGATGTGCGATATCGATTAACTGTCTCCGGCAGAGCCTGGCTACCTTTCCGACCCAACTTTTTTTCATCATGCGGATATGGAGACGTGCGTACGCTGTACAGGTCTCTACTTCAACGATGGTACTCACAGTTCGTATATTGTCATAGTCAGCAAGAAGCATTGGCTCGTCCCTTCGATCTTTGTACGTGGTGTATCGCGCCTGCAGCTCGATGGTCACTCTTTTCATTGTTGCTTCGCTCAGGTTCCGTGCAGCATCTTTCAGCTTGGCGAGTAACGGGTCACCCCGGATAAGAGAAGAATACTGAATTATATTTACGACCCCTCAATAGGTGGCTACATAGGTACGCCAGGCCAACTGCCATGCCGATCGTCCACTTCTCACAAAGCACATATACGTAGCCTTCTTAGTCATCTGGTAAGGTCAAAACAAACCGAATTCCGAACAGTTTTCCTGATCGTGAAACGCAGTCTGAACGGAGGTCCGACAGCAGAGATTATATATGTGATCAGGGTATGTCATCACGCACACCATAGCACCGCCTGCTTTGTTCTCAACGTGGTAGTAGAAGCTACCTATGGCGTTTTGGGGTGTGGCCGCCGCCGAAGATGTGCTGATATCCTTAACCCTCATATATCTTCTCTTTCGAGGTCGCGGCGATACACGGTTCAAGAGGTATATTTGATCACCATGAGAGATACTGTTCACATTTACACGGATACATACAGCACGGACAGACTGGTATATCGACTTACGGTGTTTGCCGTCAATACTGGCCTGTGGACCTCCCTGTGTGCTCTGTTCACCATCATTACGGTATGTCCCTACATCTCCCAAGCACAGATCTCTATGCGCCAGATTAACGTCGACTCAAACCAGATGGCGGCTTACCCGAACATTCAAACCTACGTGTCTTTGTATCTGGTCATCTGCCCGCTATATTGCAACACGCTTCTTGCGAACCTGAACGCCAGAGGCTACATCCGAGGCCGCGATTTCACTGAAGCCAGTACAGGCCATATGTCTGGGCAGAACCGAGGGATGGTTTTCGCATCTTTCCGCTCCGCCGCCCCACAGGTCTGTAATCTCTCATTGTTTCTGTGCAGAGCCACCGTAGTGAATCCACGCCTTCTGCAGTGCGGTGAAGCCACGTCACATACCGAAGTCCACGAGCTTTCTACGCCCTCCTTCGCCAACAACTCGAGCCTCAACTTGAAGGTCTCGCCGTCGGCTTCGCTTACTGGTCCTCAGGCCGCAGTCTGACGTACTTGTTTATGTACCCTGTGTATAGTTGCCCGTGTTGTGTTGGTGGCCCCGTGTGCTTGACTCTAATGCTTGCGGACTGTCAACCATGTATCTGAGCATCCCTCGCATATTTATTCACGTGAGCATCTACTCTCTGAAAAACAAAAGGAGAATACAAGAAAGATACAGCGCTGAACTCGAAGAAGTTGAGAATATAGATACCTAGCCAAGTAGAGCACCGACAACGCAGACGTCGCTAGAATTACACGATATCACATATCATCGTCGTGCCAGTAACGCAACCACGAAGAGCATTCCACCGAGAGCTCCTAGGGTCCCGACGACGGCCCAATGCGTATACGACTCGAAGGGATGTCTGACCTCCATGCGGTTCGTGACCGACGCACCGCGGAAGGCGTAGAACGTGATGCCGGTCATGAACGCAGCGATCGCCCACGCGAGGAACACCAGAGGCAATGACATGATCACACGTGTTCGCTGTATTCAAGGTTAATAAGAGCTAAAGAGGAGCAGGTCAATGTGTACGTACCGAAAGCTGCCTGAATCCTTCGCTACCGATGTAGACGATGGTCCTATCGATTTCAGTCTTGTATCGGAAGAGCGCAAGCACGGAGGACGCCATGCTCGTGCCAGAGAACAGGATCGCGAGGAAGCCGGTGAGACGCGCGACGTCATCGAGCTGGGGAAGCGAGAGGAATGTGACGGAGGCACTGAGAATGACAGCAGCCTACAGAGGACCATGGTTAGTGTGTTTTGCAACAAGAGATGCTCCGTGTACATACCACAAGACAAGCGCATGCGCTGAGCATGAGCATTGGCCCAGCAGTGTGCAGCCCACTCTCCTCGTCGAAGCTGTGGTAACGTGTACGGGTCAAGAAGATGTAGGGGATACCCAGACACAGACAGCCGACGAGGAAATCGAGCGCTGCACGGCGGAACGGTATGCGCGTCTCCGGCGCACCCTTGATCGCGTCACGCGGGAGAGGCTTGTCGGGGCGGTAGTTGATTTGTCGCCATTGAGCTACTCAGACAGATAGACAGATGAGGAATGTGGCGAGATGGTATAAAGAATATCAGTATACTCACCCACTCGTAAGAGGACACGAGAGACAACTCTCGTCTGGACGATCACAGCGTTCCTGGAAGAGGAGTCGAAGGAACGCAAGAGGTTCATGAGTTCCTGGCACTCTTGTGGCGCGAAGGGTGGCGGAGCAGGCCGCACAGTGGGCAGCAAGCAGTCTGTCGGAAAGTTAGCACGAGCGCGTATCAATACTGGCTGCCTAAGACGTACCAGTGTATGACCATTTCAGCGCGTCCATCGCCTCAGTGTGCGTCTCGGAGGACAACGGGGCATGAGCAGGGTGCCCTTCGAGGTAGCCCCAGTACCTGTACTCCATGTCGAGTTCTAATACAGTGCCATCAGCTTTCAAGAGTCTGGGCACAGTCGAGCTTCAACTCACTGTCGTCCTCAGAGAAACGCTCCATGATTACGCCCTCGCCAACGACGATAGGAGGCGGCTCCGACGTGATGATGCGCAACTTGTGGTTAACCCAGCTCTTGACGGGAACGACCTCGTGCCGCATGACGCCGACGTCCTTAAGCCAGAGTTCCCAGCCTTCGGGTGGGGGCATCGTCGTCTCGTTCAGCAGTTTCTTCTCGACATACTCGGTGACGACCTGCAATTTCTTCGGGTTGCGCAGGTCGATGTCCGTGGTGATGCGCTGCGTCGCATGGTAGTAGTAATGTGAGCTGTCCGGAAGCACATACTCCGTCCAACCAAGACTACGAATGGCGCGGGTCGCAGCAAGGTCACCAGTGACTGGTCCCGAAGGATAGGGAATAGCCAGGATGTCATTTGATTTGGCGCGGGTCGCAGATTTCTGACCAATGTGACCGAGCAGAGGCATACGCTCGCTATGGCTCCTATCAGCATCGCCAATAGGGAACATCAGGATGTACTTACTCGATATCATGGTGAGTGCTTTCTGCGAGTGAAGCACCATCTCGTTCGCCGAGGCTGTATGCAGAGGCCGACTGACGGCTGGATCTACGCGAGTTCAGCAGTATGTAGAGACAATAGATTGAGAAATACATACTGTGCGCCAATGACGTCCTGCATAGGTGGTAAGGGGAATGAGATCGGGGTTGGAGGGTCTTGGGCCTGTTGTTCTGAGCATTCGGGCTGAGGTTCTACGACCGGTCTGTCCATAGCGTGTCAGAACGAGCGCGCGTCTGTAAGTGGGTGATATACATACTCGGGCATATTGACGCTTTCGATAGGGGACAAGCCCTTCTTCTGGACCTCTGGGGGATCGGCGAAGGGATCCTCGGCGGGGTCGATGAAGCTGTTGCACGATGAGTAAAATGGATGGGTTGAATATGATCGCTACTCACCGAACGCTAGAACTACGACCTCGTCTCTGGTCATTAGGTGGAAGAGGGTTGCCGTACGATGACGCTATCGAGGATTTGCTGGCTTTGGTGGAGACTTTGGCAGACGATTGCTGCGAAGTCTCAAGCGTATGGTTCGCAGGATCAGAGAGACTGGAACGAGAACGCTTGTGCCCTAAAGCAGGCTCGTCGCTCCACGCGAATGTCGAATCATCGGTTGGGAAGTGGACATGGGACGCATCCGGATAGTGCACGGGTTCCTCGACAGGGATAGTCTTGCGAGCGGGGGTTACAGGTACTTCTGGAGGAGCCACTCGGGGTTCCTCGGCATTGATCGACGCGACGGTTGGTACAACCGGATCACTGAATGAGAAGTAGTCGGGACGACGATCCTCTGTAACGGACGGCCCGACGGGCTCTGCAGGAGGAGGCAGAGACGCCGCAGGTGTGGGCTCCTCCAAAGACTCAGCTACAAGCTCATCTTTCGGCGCGATGATTGGACTTTCGACCACAGAAGGGCCTTGAGTGGGAGAAACGACAGGGTCAGAAAAACCGAACGCCTGTGGCTCTGAGGCTGTGATTGGTGTAGGGTGTGAGAGTTCATTGGTGAGCTGTTCGGGAGAACGAGTCAGTTGCTCCTCTCGAGATTCTTCTGGCGGGGCAACAACAGCTACAGGTTCGGGTATTGATACCGCTATAGGCTCAACAGGTGCAGCAGGCTCGGCAGGTACAGCAGGCGCAATAGGTTCAGCAGGCGCAACAGGCTCAACAGGTGCAATAGGCTCGGCAGGAAGTGACACAGGTTCCGGTTCCGGCGTGGGTGGAGACACCGTGACTGGCGCGGGTCCCGCAGGAGAAGTCGGGTTCTGGAGTGGTGAGGGACCTAACTGCTGTGCCAAAGTCGGGGATTCCTCCGCTGTCTCTACGACAGGGCTTGGGGCAGCATGCATGTCTGAAGTTGCCGACGCCTGCGCCGGATCGACCTTCAGGGAGTTCTTGGACGAGGATCGTGACAAAGTGGGCATCTTCGTGCTGAAAGCGAGTCCTGTCGAGGCGCGGCGCATGGCGCTGGTCATACGTGACCGCATGGACCTCGCTGGAGAGGGTGAGGACGGCCGAGGGCCCGACACAGTGTCGGAACGCTTGGGAGGAGAAGAAGCCATAGAGAGAGGATCAGGCAGATCAGTGAGAAGTAGGAAGAAGTGTTGGAGACCGTGCTCGATAGAGAGGAGGTCGTCGTAGGCGGCGGAGGTATATATTGACTGGCGGACACATGCCAGGCGGTTTTCTCGAGGCGGCGCGCAGGCGAGGAGNCTTCCGGGAGCCCACCATGAGATAGAGATGCGATGTGCCTGCAGAGATTGGTCCGGCTGGGGAATGCTGCACACACGTGTAGACCGAGGCGCACAGATCAAGGGTAGATAGAACGTCGCGTACAACGAGGGTGCCCATATATGCTGCTTACCTTCAATGTAAGTACCGAATCATGCATGTTGTCAGTGAGCAGGCCGAGAATACGAAGATAACCAGGAGGACTGGTCATTCATCATGGCCATTGGGACAAGTATATACTCTCGTCACCATGGGCGGAGAGTGGGCGTAGAGCCAGCTGCTGATTCGATCTTCCACGAACGCGTCGTGCGGAAATGAATTGCGCAGTGCACTCGCACTTATCACTCGCCTTAGAAGATACTAGCAAACGGGGCCCTCACAGCATTCGATAGGTGACCTTGCCAGCAAGATCAGGTCGAGGAAAGCCATGTGTGTCGCGTGCGTCGAACTATTTGTGCCGCGGGTTGCCTCGTCTTTGGTGAATGGTGGTGTAGCACAATGCGTTGCGGCCTGAATGAGAGTGCAAGGGCAGCAAAGCGCATACATTGACGAAGGTAGTCGTGGTGGATTGAGCGAGAGAAGAGGAGTCGCGTCGCCGTCAACGTCGCGCTGATTGCAGCTGAGGCAGAGCCGCCCGCTCAAGGTTACACCGCTTCCTCCACGTCTCTCCACGTCCCTCGCTACGTCCGGCTTCTTCACTCGCCCTGCTCAACGGCTCGCGCTCTCCTAAAGCGCAATCATGTTGTTGGACATCAACGTGAGTAGACGTGACGCATATATGGCGCCCCCGACACCATTCTGAGCCATCATACCAGCGGAAACTCTTCACTCGCTCGGACCGCGTAAAGGGCGTCGACTTCCACCCGACTGAGCCCTGGATACTCACTGGTCTCTACAATGGCACGGTCAATATCTACAACCACGAAACAGGTGCCTTGATCAAGACGTTTGAGGTCGCGGAGGTTCCCGTACGCTGCGTCCGCTTCATACCCCGCAAGAACTGGTTCGTCGCAGGCTCGGATGATTTCCAGCTTCGCGTCTTCAACTACAACACGCACGAGAAGGTCGCTGCATTTGAAGCGCATCCCGACTATATCAGATGTCTTACTGTTCACCCGACCGCGAGCATCGTCCTTACGGGCAGTGACGACATGACAATCAAGGCGTGGGATTGGGACAAGCAATGGAGATGTATCCAGGTACGATGTCCCATGTTTGCGCTGATACGGCACGTATGATTGACCACTGTACCAGACGTATGAGGGGCATACGCACTATATCATGAACATCGCAGTGAATCCCAAGGACCCTAACACGTTCGCGTCATCATGTCTAGACCGTACCGTGAAGATGTGGTCTCTGGGTTCCTCATCGCCCAATTTCACCATGGAGGCGCATGACAAGGGCGTCAACTACGTCGAGTTCTACCCAGGCGCCGACAAACCGTACCTTGTAACAGCTAGCGACGACAAGACTGTCAAGATCTGGGACTACTTGAGCAAGAGCTGCGTTCAGACGCTTGAGGGTCACTCGAACAACGTCCTATTTGCGGTATTCCACCCTAACCTCCCGCTTATCATTAGCGGTGGCGAGGATGGTACCGTGAAGCTCTGGAACAGCGGCACCTATCGTCTGGAGAACACCCTCAGCTACGCCTTGGAGCGCGCATGGTGTATCGCACTTCGCAAGACGTCAAATGAGGTTGCGATTGGTTATGACGAGGGTCTTGTGGTCGTGAAGGTACGCAAATGAAATACATGATATGTACCTCTGCTTGACTCTCCCGTAGCTCGGGCGAGATGAGCCCACGTACAGCATGGACACATCCGGCAAGCTCGTTTACACACGCAATAACGATGTGCTCTCCGCGAACCTCCAGACCGTCCAGGAGGATACTCTCGCGGATGGCAGCCGGATACCGCTCTCTATCAAGGAGCTTGGCACGACAGAGGTCTTCGCGACGTCCTTGATGCATTCTCCCAACGGCCGTTTTGTGACTGTTGTCGGTGACGGCGAGTACATTGTCTATACGGCACTCGCGTGGCGCAACAAGGCGTTTGGCAACGGCAGTTCGTTCGCTTGGGCCGGCGACTCGAACACCTACGCTGTGCTTGAGGGTAAGATGAAACTTCGGGTTTACAAGAACTTCCGGGAGCGTACCGGTGCTGTGATGAAGGGAGCAGGCTCCTGGGTGGTGGACGGGATCCATGGTGGTGCGCTTCTTGCGGCCCGAGGAAATGGCTTTGTTGTATTCTGGGACTGGGAGTCCGGCGAAATTGTCCGGCGGATCGAGGTGGATGCCAAAAACGTGAGTCTCGCGTGTTGCCCACATCGGGTTTCGTTGAACCATGCCCGTCATAGGTATTCTGGTCGGGCACCGGTGACCTTGTTGCAATTGCCGCTGAGGACTCGTTCTATGTCCTCCGTTTCGATCGAGACGCATACAATGCCAAGCTCGAGGCTGGCGTCGAAATTGGCGACGAGGGCGTCGAGGAGGCTTTCGACCTTGTGGCGGAGATCTCTGACAAGTAAGTTCGTCGGTATCTCCCTGTATACTCTATCTGATAAGCATCTAGCGTCAAGACAGCCAAATGGATAGGAGACTGCTTCATCTACACGACGGCAGCAAACCGCCTGAATTACTTCATTGGCAGCGAGTCATACACCATCACACCATTCGACACGTACGTTCTTAACACAGTCAGTATATCCGGTGTGGCTGACATTTACTAGGCCATTATTCTTGCTCGGGTACTTGCCCGCCCACAACCGTGTCTACCTTGTAGACAAAGATGTGAACGTGTACAGCTACTCGTTGTCACTCAATGTGGTGGAGTACCAGACTGCGGTCCTCCGGGGAGATATGGACGCTGCGGCGGAGATTCTCCCATCGATACCAAAAGAGCACCGCAACAAAATCGCGACTTTCTTGGAAGGCAGAGGTACATTCATGAAGTTACTCTTATATTGGCAACGCAATTGACTAGGGCACAGGTCTCAAGGAACTTGCGCTGGAGGTTACGACGGATCCCGACCAAAAGTTCGAGTTGTCTCTCCAGTTGGATGATTTGGATGCTGCTGTCGAGATTGCGCGGGGAGTTCCCGAGATCGAGGCTGAGTCGAAGTGGAAGGCGATCGGAGACCGCGCACTTGCCGTGTGGCGGTTCGATCTTGCGCGGGAGAGCTTCGAGAAGGCAGGCGACCTCAGCGCACTGATGTTGCTGCTACTCGCGACCGGCGACCGGGAAGGTTTGGCTAAGCTTGCCAAGCAAGCAGGTACGACACACGTGTCTCTGACCGCGATATACCATCCGTCGCTCACTCCAAACAACGTCATGCACAGAGGAGAAGGGGCAGAACAACCTCGCGTTCGCCACCCTACTCCAGCTGGGTGACCCCAAGCCATGTGTTGACCTGCTGATCAAAACCCACCGGGCACCGGAGGCAGCGATGTTTGCGCGCACGTATGCTCCTTCGAAGGCCCCGGAGGCAGTGAAGGCGTGGCGTGGAGACCTGCAGGCGAAGAATCGCCCAAAGCTCGCCACGGCTGTTGCAGACCCCTCTGAGAATCCCGAGCTGTTTGAGGAGGGCTGGGAGGAGGCGCTGCAGCGTGAGGCGAGCGCGCCGGCGTCTGAATCACCGCTGGCGAACGGCGACTCAGGTATGTTCAGACTGTACTCGCCGCCGGAACCACCGCTCATGGGTTTACGTTGTCAGAGGCCTCTTCATCAGAGGACGAGGACGAATCGTAGATACCTTGTAATTTGGCTGTGTATATGGAGCTATGACATTCTCTGTTCTTTCCCTGACATCAAAGATGCGGGCGTTGTTATAGAAGCTCCGGCGAGGCTCCGGTGACGTTAGTGCTTGATTGACACTGGTTTGTTAGTTCAGTAAATACACAGACTTACTGTGAGAAAAGGATCCGGCCGAAGAGTAATGGAGGCTGAAACGCGCCGGCGGAGGCTGGTCAGCCTGGGCCGGGCTGTTGCCGTGACGTTGGAGGCGTCACAGTCGCTAGCGGAGAGGGAAGCCCTTGCGGGTTCCTCAGTGTTCTGCATTTCTCACCACTTCCTGTCTCGTCTGCACACTGTCTCGGGCGGCGTCGACGCCCTTCACCCCCCTTCTTCTTTGCAGGCCATGGCCTCCGCACTTGCCTCCCAGGCGATCAGCTCTGGCGACCTACGGGATCTCGCCGCGTCCTCATCATCCGCGGCGACCGTCCACCCTTCTGACGACACCATTCTCTCTGTGCTCCAAGCTCGTTTTCGTGCAGACCTACCCTATACCAGAATCGGCGCTGCGAACCTCGTCGTCGTTAATCCATACAAGACACTCGCTAATGTGAACGACGTTACCGCAAAGGAGTACGAGGAGCGATGCTACAAGGACACCAGTTTCCCCCTCCCGGGCGCCGCACAATTGCCTCCACATCTCTATGATCTTGCTGCACGGGTATACCTGCTCATGAGGAGACGGATGGAATCCCAGTCGGTCATCTTCAGGTGAGTCCCAGCTCACCATTCCTCTCGGCGCCTCAACAAACGTGTCGCTTGTGTCTTCGCAGAGGAATCACGGCCTCAGGGAAGAGCGCCAGCTCGCAGCTGCTCGTCAACCAGATTCTCAGGCTTTCTGCGCACTCCAAGAAGGAAGCCAGGCTCGCCGACCAGATCAAGTCGCTTTCTACATTGCTCGATTCCTTCGGGAACGCGAAGACGCTCGTTAATCCCAACGCCTCCCGGCACAGTCGTTACCTCGAGCTTCATTTCAACGAGCGTGGCCGTATCCAGGCGGCTAAAGTGCTCACGTTTGGGCTTGACAAGTCACGGCTCTCACGGCTCTCGTTCGAAGAGCGTACCTACCACGTTTTCTACCAGTTCCTCGCCGGCGCTACCCCGGAGGAACGCGATCGCTACGGCCTAGAGGACGTCTCGGACTATGCTTTGCTTGCGTCGTCTGGCTGCTACCGTCTACCAGCGGGACCTTTCAGTGACGATGGGATTGCGATGGATGAACTGCGGGCAGCGATGAAGATCTTGGGTTTCAAGTCAAAGCACCTCACATCTATTTTCGGCCTCCTTGTCGCTATACTCCTCCTTGGGAATCTCCAGTTCGGTGAAGCCGATGCTCGGGATGTCTCTGCGTACGTCTCGAACAGACCAGTGCTCGACCAAGTCTCGCGTCTACTCGGTGTTCCTGCGGAGGAGCTCAGCGAGGTCCTCACGAACAAGACCAGCTACGTGCGCAAGGAGTTGTACACCGTCATGATGGACGCCCAGCAGAGTGCTGGCCAACGAGACCAGCTTGCAAAGGATCTTTATGCTATTCTGTTCGCGTACGTGACAGAGACGGCTAACCACAAGATCGCACCAAGTTCGCAAGACCCTCCTCCGCCCACTCAGATCGTTTTGTTCGATCAGCCTGGTTTCCAAACCAAGGGCCTCCCTACCGCCGCCTCTGTCTACTTCGGTGGGCCGACGCCTCTTCTGGGTCCGCAGAACCAGGCTGGGTTCGAGGAGTTCTGCATTAACTTCTCCGATGAGCTCCTCCACTCCTACGTCCTCCGTAACACTTTCGAGGACTCTGTGGGCTACAACAGCCAGCTCACCGGAGACGGTGTTACACTGCCCGCTGTCACAACCATGGACAATGCCGGATGTGTCGAACTGTTGCGAGGCGCGCAGCTCAGTGAGCGCGCGCACAGGAAGCCAGGTGGTATGCTCGGGATCCTCAACAAGGCATGCTCGTCGTACAGGTCAGGCAAGAGTGGCGAGAAGAAGGAAGAAGAGGCGTTGCAGGAGCTCACATCCAAGTTCGGCGTACACGCGTCGTTCATCGCCCCCGGCAGCGCGGAATGTCCAGACAAGATGACCTTCGGTATCAACCACTACGCTGGCAGCTGCACGTACGACGTTCGCAGCTTCATCGAGAAGGACACAGACATCCTCGATTGCGCCTTCGTCACCCTCCTCCGCAACTCCACCGACCCTTTCATCGCCAAACTCATGGCTGGCCCCAGCCTTGCCACGGAGCGACATTCGAAGGACGAGAACATCATCGTCCAGGCCCAGGTATCCTCCCGGCCGCTCCGCGCTCCCACTCCCATCGTCTCTCGTGACGGCACTGTACCGGCTCCCGGTGAGGAGCACGCGCGTCTCGATCCTTCCAAGGTGTATCCAATTACCACGCAGCTCAACTACACCCTATCCGAGATCATGTGGAACCTCGACCGCACAAGACATTGGAATGTGTCATGTATCCGACCTAACGACTCTGGCACCGCGAACTCGTTCGATAAGCGCCGCGTCAAGGCTCAGATCCGAAGTCTTCTGCTTCCCGACCTCATCGCTCGGAGGAGGAACGACTTTATCGTCGACTTCGAGCAGGCGGCTTTCTGTGATCGGTATGTTCCCACGATCCGGGGCTCCGAATCCGAACGGATCAGACAATGTGCATCTGCCAACGGTTGGAAGGAGGGCGAGGACTACGTCGTCGGCCACCGCATGATATGGCTGACCTACAATGCATGGAAGGTGGTCGAGGATGTTCTTCGGGCACAGGAGAAGGAGCAGAAGCGTGGAGGGGACGACGGCGACGGTGAGAGTGTACTTCCTGACGACGCGACGGAGTACACGCACCAAGAGGGCTCTCTCGCGGTCGGTCCTAGCGCGTACTACGGCGGTGGTGAAAGCGAAGACAACCTCCTGCTGACCCGCACCGGCACCAACGGGACGCACTACCACGAAGCCAACGCGAACGCCAGCTATCCCAATATGCCAATGACACCCAGTAATCCCGACACTCCTGGCTATGGCGATGCGGATGGCTGGGGCTCGGAGTGGGACAAGAAGGGCGGTGGCACGCCTCCGGACCTCGGACCCTCGAAGGAGGGCGACCTCGTCGCGAAGGCCCCTAACACGGTGGAGGAGGTTCCTACGAGTCGATCCCGACGGAACTGGCTCTACGTCGTCTGGCTTACAACGTGGTGGATTCCTTCGATCGCCTTGAGCAAGATCGGCCGGATGAAGCGTCCCGATATCCAACTGGCATGGCGAGAAAAGGTCACTATCTTCTGGCTGGTCTTCCTGTTCAACGGCATCGTCATCTTCTACATCATCGAGTTCGGACGTCTTCTTTGCCCAGACTTCGACAAGGCCTGGTCACTCAACGAGGTCAATCAGCATACCGGAGATGACGACTTCTGGGTCACTATTCAGGGTACGGTCTACGACGTGTCGAACTTCATCCACGGCGACCATTCGGACGTCCAGAACCTCGCGAGTAACGGCGCCGATACGCTCTCGGAAGTTGCGGGTCAGGATCTCACCGAATACTTCCCCGTCCCTCCGGTCATCGCTTGTCAAGGCCTGGTCACCGACACGGCTCTGGTGCTCACCCCCGCGAACTTCACCCCTCAGGCGCCGCAAGCCATGCACAAGTCCGGCCCGCAAGGGTACCAGGGCTCGAAGCTGAGCGATATCAACTGGTATACGAAGTACTTCTTGCCGAAGATCCGCCAGTTCACCAAGGGACCTCTGGTATGGGACAAGAAGACGATACAGGCACAGGCGAGCGACCCCGATAACCAGCGGTGAGTACTGAGATCAATGTTACGTGGATTTAGCTGAACACGAATTCGCAGGCTGTGGGCTATTTACGACAACGCAGTCTACGACCTCTCGGACTACGTTTACACGCAGTCGATCAACAGCGCGAGCGAGTTTTCGTTCCTCAACCAGGACATCGTAGACATCTTCAAGCAGCAGCCGGGTCAAGACATCACGAAGTCGTTGAACGACGTTCTCGGAGGCCTCGACACGACCACGCGCGAGCAGAACATGAACTGTATTAGCAATTTGTTCTACTACGGTAAACCTGACTTCCGCAAGACTCCGCGCTGTCAAGTGCAGAATATTTTGCTCCTCGTCTTCTCCATTATCCTGATGGTCTCGATCGGTATTAAGTGTAAGTCGGCACTTGCTGGTCTCGCGAACCTGCGACTCACCTCTGTTTAGTCTTGGCCGCTTTGCAGCTGACACCGAAGAGGACGCCGGAGATGTTGGACAAGTTTGTGCTCTGCCAGGTGCCGTGTTATACCGAGGGCGAGGAGTCACTCCGTCGGACGATCGACTCTTTGGCGGCGCTGAACTACGACGACAAGCGCAAGTTGATCTTCATCATCTGCGACGGTAACATCATCGGTACCGGTAACGATCGTACCACGCCCCGTATCGTCCTGGACATCCTCGGTGTCGACCCGAAGCTCGATCCCGAGCCGCTGCTGTACAAGGCCATTGGCGAAGGCTCTCGCCAGCTGAACTATGGCAAGGTGTACTCTGGTCTCTACGAGTTCGAAGGCCACGTCGTCCCGTAAGTTTGACCATCGCCACCAAACTGACTTGTGCTCACATGCGATACCTCTCAGATACATCGTCGTCGTCAAGGTCGGCAAGCCGACCGAGCGAACGAAGCCGGGTAACAGAGGAAAGCGTGACAGTCAGATCCTCGTCATGCAGTACCTCAACCGGGTCCACTTCGACGCACCGATGGCGCCGCTCGAGCTAGAGATCTACCACCAGATGCGAAACGTCATTGGAATCGACCCCGCCTTCTACGAGTATATCTTCACTGTCGATGCTGATACAGTGGGTCGTATTGTCACTTTCTACAAACATGATACTGACATCGCGATAGACTGTTACGCCAGATTCCCTCAACCGTCTCGTTGCGTGCGCTGCGGACGATTCGAGTATCATTGGTATCTGTGGTGAGACGAAGCTCGACAACGAGGAGGGCTCGTGGTGGACCATGATCCAGGTATGGGCCACTTCTCTGTGCACGGGGACTGCTGCTCATGTTCCCACAGGTCTACGAGTACTACATCTCGCATCACCTGTCGAAGGCTTTCGAGAGTTTGTTCGGCTCCGTGACGTGTTTGCCTGGTTGTTTCTCGATGTACCGCATCCGCACGGCAGACAAGGGCCGGCCCATCATCATCTCGAACCGCGTCATCGAGGAGTACGCAGAGCCCATCGTCGATACCCTGCACAAGAAGAATCTGTTCTCGCTCGGAGAGGATCGGTACCTGACGACACTCTTGCTCAAGCATTTCCCGACGTTCCGCACCAAGTTCACGCCGGACGCCATCGCGCACACCATTGCCCCCNGAGTCGTGGCGCGTGCTGTTCTCGCAGCGTCGTCGTTGGATCAACTCGACTGTGCATAACCTGTGTGAGCTCGTGTTCTTGCCGGAGCTGTTCGGATTCTGCTGCTTCTCGATGCGGTTCTTCGTGTTCGTCGATCTGCTTGGTACTCTCATCCTCCCGTCGACGGTCGTCTACGTACGTGACATATCATTTTTTCCCTCCGAGACATGTTCTTAACAGCATGAACAGCTCATTTACCTGATCGTTGAGGTCGCCCTTCGCAAGACGGCCCTGCCAGTCATTTCCATCGTCATGTTGGCTGCAGTGTATGGTCTTCAGGTATGATCGTTAGTTGCGTTGAACCCCGTCTTGCACTCACCTTAGTCTCCTTAGGCTCTCATCTTCCTGCTGAAGCGCGAGTTCATGCTCATCGGTTGGATGGTCGTCTACATCCTCTCGTGCGTACCTATGTTGTCGAATGAACCTCGCAAGACTGACACAGTCGATACAGGTACCCGGTGTACAGTTTCTTCCTGCCGGTCTACGCGTTCTGGTGCATGGACGACTTCAGTTGGGGTAACACTCGTCTGGTCATTGGCGAGGGCAACAACAAGAAGGTCATCATGAACGACGACGAGAAGTACGACGACAGCATGATCCCTCTCAAGAAGTTCAGTGGTATGTAGCTCTCGATTTCTACCGTCTATCACTTGTTCTCATTCTCGACCCAGAATACGAGGCCGAGGCATGGGAGACGGGCTCTCGCCACTCTGACGAGACCGGATACGGTAGCAAGTCACCATCGCAAGGACGCTCGCGTGCGCCTCATTCCCGAGGCCAGTCCCCGCGGCCAAGCTTCCACCAGTCACAAGCAGGCGACTACTACCGCGACACGAACCTCACGAACCCTCAAGGCTCGACGTACCACCCGAACAACTCGGCAAGCAATCTCTCGCACTATGCCGCCGCACCTGCGGCCGCTTCGCAATTCGGCCTACCACAGCTGCCCTTCATGGGCGGCTTCGCAGGTACTGGGTCTGTACACGGCTCCGACTATGGCGGCCCGACGATGGGCATGCCCATGGCGAACCCGCTCGCGTACCAGAACACGGGGAGCATGTACGGGATGATGCCGAACGCGCCGCGCAACACGGTAATGACGAACATGAACATGTTCGGCGGGGCGGGCGACGTTCACGGCTCGCAGGGCGGGTTCGCGCCGCCGATGGCGCCAGGCCTCATGTCTTCGCAGCGGCCGATGTCGACGTTCTCGCTCGCGACGACGGTGAACCCGTTCGCGAGCGGGCCGAGCATGAACCCGGAGCCGGCCGACGAGGAGCTGATCACGGCGCTACGGGCGTATCTGAGCACGCAGGATCTCATGACCGTCACGAAAAAGTGAGTAGTAGCCGATTCTTTGGCTTGTGAGGTTCGTAGCAGTTGCTGACGGACGAACGTAGGACTGTACGGGAGGCGATGCAGCAGCGGTTCCCTAAGGCGGACCTGTCTGGGCGGAAGCAGTTCCTGAACGACGCGATCGACAACATTCTTTCTCAGTCATAGACATTTTTAGACTGACGACGATAGCCACGGACGCCGGCGCGCCTGTGGTATTCTTGCTTTGTGCGGGTGTGGGGTGGAGGCGTTGGTTGATATGTGGTGGGCTTTGCCCGCGGACTGCTCACTCATTGACATTTTGGACTTCTGTGACTACACCGTTTTTTCTCTCGTCGTGCCTGAACCTTTCCCCCCTCCCTCCCTCTCTTGTCTTTCTCTCGTTGCATCGAACGTTACGGTTACGGACTAGTCGCACTCGCATCATCAGTCATTATAGCAGCATTGTAGTAGTCGTTGGGCAGACAGACCTATCTAGTGATCTCATTCTATCTGCCCTCTCATCTGTCGACCCTCGTAGGGTGATGACACCACTATGCTCACCCGGACGTAAGTACTTGAACTGCATGCATGGTATGGAACGGCCGTTTGCCCGGCGAGCGTCAGTGGCGCAGAGTGGCCGATGCGCGTGTTTTTGGTGGGAGGGTCACGAGGATGACGGAGGTAGTAAATGTAGCCGGCTGATTTGTTGGGCAGTGGCCTGTAAGTCGCAACCCCACACCGCTGCAGCTGGCTACGTCTCGCTCTCCTCTAGACCTCCTCTTCAACGTTCTCTGCCTCCTGTAGACTCTCCCCAACAAGTTCTCTAGACGGCTTTACCAAACATTAATTCCCGTCTCCTGCCACTCCGCTGCAGCCACCGACTACGCCTTTCTAGGACTGCCCCAAAGTGCTGCTATATGAGCCCCTCTGCTTGACAAGCCATGGCCTCCTCTCTCCGCACCCCAGACAGCCCCCCGCGCCTTGGGCGCGCCCCGTCCTACATACACTTTACTCCGAGACGCGCCATGGCCTCCTTCGAGAACCTGGTTGTGCTCGCCAACTACGAGGAGCACCTGCGCGAGGCGCGCAAGGTCGTCTGGCGCGACCGCGGCGAGAAACCTGTCGAGGTCCTGGACTTGGGAGAGTGCTTTGAGCACGCGTGCCGCGGAGGACTCCGTACGTAGCTCCCTCGTCCCGTATTTGTGGAAGTCGGTTATGCTCACGGTGCGCTCGTGGGGATGCGATGGTGGATGCAGGCGCGGGCACGCTCGCATTCGCGATCCGCTCGGGCGTGAACTTCATTCTCTTGTTGACGCGTATCAAGCGAATCCCCAAGTGAGTGCTGAACTCTTGCGTGAACCTTTCCGCCTACTGCGTGGTGGTCGACTGTTACTCCACGCGTGTGTCTCGCGGCGTTAGCGGACATACCGAGCGTGTTGCAATTGTACGGAAGGTTTGGCGTGGTGTCACTGTCGAAGCACCCGAGAGTCTACGCGCTTCGTACATCTCGGCCCCCTACACATCAAGAACTCTGGCCAAATACTTCTTCGCTTGGAATTCGTTTCTTCAGTGATGATCACAGTCTACAAGCTGCAATCATCGACTTTCCGCCCTGTTGTGGACGCGACAGCGACAACTAGCGAACGACTGGCACTGGGAGACTAGTCAGACAGTGTTTCCGGCTATTCCACGCAGGACTGCCCTCTTATAATTCAGCATAGTTCAGATTATCCTTGGCCAGCATTCTCGTGTGCGATGTATATAATGCGCAGAATCAGCAACTGACGTCAATGTCCGACCCAGACAGTTTCGCCTAAGTCTAATCCGCCATGCTCTCTTCGGCGAAGACTCTGTTAGATTTGCGGCAATGCTCGGTATGTTCTAATTTGGCTTGATGGGACCACCCTCACACCAATGCATTCTAGCGTCGTTTGTTGGACTGTACAAATTCATCCTTAATGCCCTTCCCATCCTTCTCCCCCAACCCCAGTCAAAGGACACGACGCACGCGCGGACGCGTTCCCTGTTCCGCGCATCCTTACCGAGTAGCTCGGGTAAGGCACCAATGGATTCTCCCTTCGACGACGAGAGCGTTGAGGAGGCTGAGCTCGGCTTGCCCCTGCGTACGAGAGGCACGCGACACGCTCGTTTGTCTGCGAGCGCGCAGGCGCACCAGAAGTGGATCCGAAAACGGACGCGGTGGTGGTACTCTGCGTTTGCAGGCGCTGCTGCGGGTGCAATCGCGATCATGTTCGAGAAGAAGAGCAGGAGAGTGGGCATCGCCCAGCAGATGTTCGTCCGGTACGTATGTGACGCTGCCCAATGTACATGTGAACGAACTCCCGACTCACGATGGGCACAGTGGGCTGCAGGGCTCGTTCAACGCCATGTCAGACAAACATGGCTTCAAGATTCCTCACGGAGACGTAATCGTGTTCACGCTATGGTAACGCTTGTTAACCTCGATATATGCTGCAAGTATTGACAGTTCGTTGGTGCAGCTGTGGACAGATCATGTATGCATTCCTGATGCGGCCAGATACACTTCCTCATTCATATAATAAATGGTTTGCCCAGATTCTTGGTAGCGGAACTCTGTTGCTGAAGCTCGTATGTCCAGGATTCAAGTAGCCTCTAAAGTCCCAGAGGAGGCGGTGAAGACTAATCTCACACTGGTTCGGGAAGGATACTTCGACCCCGACGATCTCGAGAGAGTGCTGCAGTACCCCGTAAGTCATTAAGGCTAGTATGTCTTCATTAGGACCAGTCTGACGTTGCTCGTAGGGCATCACCCCCTCAAATTACGCCTATCTCGCTGACAGGGTTGCGAAAGCGCGCCTGCCTGACGGCCTGCGTTCGTACGGCCCGCACGTAGTGCCCTGCGAGGCCGTGCACCCAGACATCGATTCGTGTCTGACCGTGCAGGTCGTGCACTTCTGGGAGGTCTTCCGATGGATGTTGCCGATTTATGGCGCACTGCATACCATCCCGATGATGCTCTTCCGCCGGAAGACGTTCTTGCAGCGCCCCGGACGCATGCTCCTGCGTGCTGCGCTCGGGACCGCGCGTAGCTCGGCGTTCCTGGGCGTGTTCGTCGTAATATACCAAGGTGCGTACCCTCTTTGATTGGGCAAGATCTGAACGCATGTGCTGACGTGCAATGTGCACAGCATACTTCTGCGGGAAACATAATCTATACCACAAGCTGATGGCGCTACGCAACACGAGCAGTGGACGCTCCCTCCTCGCGATGCTCGCTAAGCGGCTGCCGCCTGTCTGGATCGAGTTGCTCATCTCCAAATACTCGTTCTTCCTCGGGGGTCTGCTTTCAGGCCTGTCGCTGTTCGTGGAGGAAAAGCGGAGACGCGAAGAGCTCGCGATGTACGTCCTACCGAAGGGCTTGGAGAGCGCGTGGGTCATGGCGAGGGGCAAGGGATGGGTGTTTGGCATGGGACGATATGGAGACGCGCTGGTGAGTGTAGACGCAAGACATATTGAATCGCAGGTCATTGACCACGCCTTCATATGCATAGTTGACGGCTATCGGGATGGGCATGGTGATGGTAAGCACACTATGCTGGCCTCCATTGAGCATCGCTCACGCTGACTGTATGCGCGTGAACAGAGCACTTACCAGGCATGTCTCTGCTTCTCTTCTGCCCTTGCGACAGGGATGCTGACTACCACTCTACAGAACGATCCGCACCACCTCTCTGGACTCGTCCGACGCATCCTGTACCAATTCGTCGGCCCGAATTGATATGCGCCGTATCGGATAATATATACCACTCAGGATTGGACTGGACGGGACTGGGCGCGCTCATGTAGATTCGTTGCAAAGCAGCCGGTGAGTCTGTATGCCATACTTCCGGCGCCGACGTGTAGGCAGATGGGGTTTTGATACCTGCCCGCCACGACCATAACGCGTCACCTCTGACTATGGTACGTTGCGCATATACAACACCGCTACTAATCTTGAAAGCGTAGATATTCCTATGGATTGGCATGCAGCGTACCGCATGTACACTCACAGCGCGGGACCTTCTCAGGGAATGTTCGTGAGATTAGCGGCATCTCGAGTCCACCTTCCGCCAACGGCGTGTACACCCACCGGGCTCGTGGCGGAAGCTGTAGCTGGCTAATACTCCTGGATTCGCCCTCTCTCCGAGACACCTGGTACAAGCGCTGCCGTTGTAGAATGGCAACGAATATCTTCATAGCGATTCACGATAATATTTCATGCATATGGGTTTAACCACGGAGCGATATACATTTCCCAGACTCTTCATGCGCCCGTGCAGTCAGCACTTTCAGACAAGAGGCTTGAACCCCTTGGCTGCCGAGGCGTTCAACATGTACACTCACAGCGCGGGACCGTCTCAGGGAATGTTTGTGAGGTTAGCGGCATCTCGAGGTACAGTTAATTGCAGAGCTAACAACAGTTATTCGCGGGGCGTCTAAACTATGGCGCTAAGGCCATGTGTGGGCGCTTAATCGACAATCGTATCTCCGCATCAACGACTCGGACCCGCCCTGTACTTGAGTCACTTTCCTGCTCTGTGTAGTTTCTGGAGGTATGATCACGACCCTTTTGCTATCGCATCAAGTACCACTGCAGGTGAGCATTGCATCTCGCATCTTATGGGTTCGTGGCATTGAGTGAGCCTTCCCCAGACCCGCGCTCTCAATCAATATGATCTCCTCGTTAAGCCGGTTCTTCACAACCACCTCCCCCAAGTACCCTTCCGCCATCATCCTCATAGGCCACAGCCAATTCTTTGCCTTTGTGCACGTCGTACCGGAAACCGGCGATATAGAAGCTCTATCTCGGCGATGCAACAACCCACGCGATGATAAATTCCGTGTCTCCCACACGGAAGAGGTGTCTCGCGAGCAGCTTGGCACCGTCGCGCTTCCCAACGATGAGCGCCATGCTATCATTGCCCTCTATTATGAAGTGCTTGCCAGAGCGACCGAGCTGGCGAGAGAAACTGGGGTCCGATCAAGCGGGGCCGACAGGAGACCACAGGACGTCGCGCTGCTGGTGGAGCAAATTCTGAAACCAGCAGCGCTCGGTGCGATGAAGGCCCTTGACTCGGGGGCGCAATCGCATGACACCGCAGAGAAGGCGACCGTGCCTGTTTACATCGTTCAAGTCAATCGCTCCAAGCCCGACTGGATCACATCTCGCGAGCCCAAGAGCGTCCAATCTTGAGCGTGTGTTTACTCCTCACTCCCATCCGTTTGTACTCCCTCGATTTTAACATTGATATGCGCTCTCCCTTGTCCTCACACATGTACGCTACTAATCTTTGAGGCATAGATATTCCTGGGAATTGTCGTGTAAACGTGCAGCGTGCGGCATGTACACTCACAACGCGGGGCCGTCTCGTAGAATTTTTGTAAGATTAGCGGCATCTCGAGCTCACCTTCCGCCAGCGGCGTGTACACTCACCGGGCTCGTGGCGGAAGCTGTAGCTGGCTATTACTCCTGGATTTGCCCTCTCTCCGAGGCACCTGGTACAAGCGCTACAGTATTTGAGCGCCAGGTGGAAAATGACCCCCAGGTGGAAAATCGTCAGCGCTGTCCTCCCTCGTGTAACGCGAATCCGGCGCACCCTTCGAGTTTTGGTTACTGCACGGCCATGATGGTGCATGCCTATGTTCCGACCCATTCCTGTGTATTGCAGTCTTGCTAATGAGCGATGTCTGTGCTCTCAAAGTGAAATTCGCGAATAAATTCTGTCGCTTCCAAGCGGCATGCCTCGGAATTCTTTGCACATATCTCTAACAGTGCAATATATCCACCTATGCACCAAGAATGAGTGTGCAGGGAAAACTGCTCCCTATAATTTGAGAATCGCGGCGGTAACAACATCACGTGATCGCTAAGGGTGCCGCAGCGATTATCAGTGGACGATGCTGAGCTGCTCCAAATAGGCCGTTGACATTCTGAGGGTCTCTACCACCTAGCAAAGGGCATCCAGCAGCCGGGCGCAGGAAAGGGAGGGGTATGAATTGCGATTATGTGACAGCATAGTGACCTATGTGACTGGCTGCTTTACGCGCGATAATACTCCAGTGAATAGTGGTCTTGTTACAATTTCATAGAGAAGTTGTACAAGGCAGATATAAGAGCACGCCTACTGTATTTGTATGGATATATACTGATTGAAAGCGAAGATGACACTCGACGAGCCCTCAGTGAAGTCACGGCGCTTCGAGTTTTCCACCTGGCGGTCATCCCGACAAATTGGTCACCGCCAAGTTGTCCCCGTTCCTCTGTGTTCCGCCTATCTATCTCCTTCGCGATACCAAATCTACATAACACAGAAGGGATATTACTGAAGCGCGACATAACAGGAAGACCGCGCCGAGCTTTGCGTGTGCAACGGAACACGCGAAAACCGCATTCCGTCTGACGGTCAAATACTGTACTGTAGATTGGCAACGAATATTTTCATGACGAATCACGATACCGTTTCATGCATATGGATTTTACCACCCTTCGGAGGGTTAATCGCAGCGTTACTAACAAGTAGTCGTCGGGGGTACAATTAGTCGCAGAGTTAACAATAGTAATTCGACGGGCATTCAAATTATGGCGCTAAGGCTGTATGTGGGCGCGTACTCGACAACGTCTGAATCGTAGCTCTATGAACATCCTGGCAATCTGCATCGACGAGGACCCGCTTCCCAGCGAAGACATCCTGTACTTGAGTCACTTTCCTGCTCTGTATAGTTTCTGGGAGTGTGATCTCAACCCTCTTGCTCTCGCGTCAAGTGCCACTGCAGGTGAGCATTGCATCTCGCATGTTATAATTATTGGTTCGTGGCATTGAGTGAGTCTTCCCCAGACCCGCACTCTCAATCAATATGATCTCCGCGTTGAGCCGGGTCTTCACGACCACCTCCCCCAAGTACCCTTCCGCCATCATCCTCATAGGCCACAGCCAATTCTTTGCCTTTGTGCACGTCATACCGGAGACGGGCGAGCTGGAGGCTTTGTTCCGCTCGTACAGGGACACCCGCGATGATAGATTCCGTGTCTCCCACACGGAAGAGGTGTCTCGTGAACAGCTTGGCACCGTCACCATTCTCAAAGAGGAGCGCGATGCTATCACGACTCTGTCCCATGAGGTCGCTGGCAGAGTCAACGAGCTGTTGGATGAGGCTGGGGTCCGATCACGCGAGGCCGACAGGGAACCGCAGGACGTTGCGCTGCTGGTAGAGCAGATTCTGAAACCAGCAGCGCTCGGTGCGATGAAGGCCCTTGACTCGGAGGCGCAATCGCATGACACCGCAGAGAAGGCGACCGTACCTGTCTACATCGTACAGGTCGAACGCTCCAAGCCCGACTGGATCACCTCTCGCGAGCCCAAGAGCATCCAATCTTGAGCGTGCGTTAATTCCTAACCCCACTTCGTCTGTACGCTGCATTTTCGCTTTGATATGTGCTTTCTCCTGCTCTCACGTGTATCATGAACTTCGTTGCGGACCTCTCTTCACCTTTGTTTTCGGATACAGCGTGATTGGTATGCAGTTTCAGGATCGTCTCCGAGTTTATACGCACATCACACTGCAGTACCTCCTCCAATCTATATACATCTCTTAGTATGCCCCTCATTCCGAACTTGTACCTCATCCCCGACAACTTCAGGTTGATTTCCCGCCCAAATTCTTCAGCCTGGGATATCATCGCTTGCCACCTCTTTCTCTTCGTTCGGCGTCCTCTCGCGCACGTTGCGCTTCTTAGAGTACTTATCGCCCGCACAAGGATCGCGCAATCGAGGGCGCAATGAGCCGCCGAGTCTGCCGCGAGTGATGGCAGGTGATGGCGCCACAGGTGAACTGGTGAATCTGAGATTTATCGGGATCAAGCAGTCGCTCTATATATTCCCGGGCCCGATTGACTTGGCTAGTCAGTGTACCTCCACTATCAGATTCAGCGTTTTCTCGTCTAGAGACATACTCTAGCATGGCCCCCCNACGAGCACGATACTAGTGGTGCTGAAGAAATCCTTCTCCCACTCATAACTTGGCCTACCCTTCCTGCCATGCCTCTATACTCTCATATCAACATATTCCCAAACGTCGGCCGAAAGTTTTACAATCCATCCCCTTCGACTATTCTCAAGCTTCGCGCATCTAAGCCAGAGGGCATCATGACGGCTCTTGCTCACATCGTTCTCGGACCCTTCGCTCCCAAAGTCGTCAACCTAATCACCATATCCGACCTGCCCCGCCAGTCCCCAGCCCTCCTCATGACCCTGCAGCCAGGCAAGACGCTCACTGAGCTTTGGCCAGAGCTCACTGCCACGCAACGTTCGGTTGTCAAGGCCAACCTCTGTACCCTCATCGTCCGTATGCGTGCCTCGCAGTTCCATTACCACGGCATCCCTGGTCGACTACCATATCGCATCATTGACGAACTCAAGGGCACCGTAAACTATGCCTTCTGCACTACACGCGAGGAATGGGATAACTCACGTGTGGCCGCCATCTGGGCGAATGCACGCGACGCGCAGATCGATGAGGCACGCTGTGTCACGCTCGAGCGTGTGCAAAGGGAGACGTTATGCGATGACCGCGCGGTGCTCACGCACTGCGATCTATCGGATCGCAATATCCTTGTCGACCCTACTACGCTCGAGGTCACGGGCCTCATCGACTGGGAGATGGCGAACGTGATGCCTGCCTACTTCGAATACGCCATGGCGCGCCTGAGTGGCGGGCACGATCCGTGGTGGCGTCGTGAATTGCTCGAAGTGCTCAAGGAGGTCCTGCGCTGTGCGAGTCCAAAGCGTTGTCTTCTGGTATGGACCCCTCGGAGAAGTATGCGCACGAATTGGCGGCTTGGAACGCGCTTGTCGATGTCGAGAGGTCTGCGCAGGCGTATCCGGACGCCTGCTGTTGGACATACGAGGACGGGGTAGCGCCGAGCACATCGCCAGACGTTTCGGCCAAGTGATACCCAGGACTCGCATGCATGAAGTGAGGCTGGCGGTGTGCCAATGCTAGTACCATACATGGTACTCGCAGTGATTCCGCCCTCTTCGCTTGATCGCGCTATCCTCTTCCAATCTCGGCATTTCGAGCAGATTCGAGACCATCGCCTTCGTCTGTTTCTGTACAAGTGTACTAGTACTAGTAGAGTTGTTGTAAGCAGTTCGCATTCTCAACCTGAGCAGCATGTGTTTGCAGAATATCGGGAATTGCCATACCGGCGTTTAACGTTGTGGGTCCAACGAGGCGGTTAGCCGGTGACTGCGCGCTTACCGGGTTGGCTTGCAACCACCATCCCCGCCCCAGCCGGTATGTCTCACGAGTGCATCGAGCGCAGGCCGTTAACTCAACCATTTGAACCGTAGCGTATGTTTGAATCCTTGTGCACTCGTTACGTATGTCTTCGACACGTGGCAGCGGCCTGAAACTGCTGCAGTTTCACCGGCCACAGTTCGACGTCAGTAGAGCGCCTATACCGGAGCTCACGGTAGAATCTCGCAAGTGCGTTCCATCCATGTCGACATACATTACCGTGCGTTGACCACCGAGTCGATTCTGTCCGTGTTGTAGGTGCATACAGACGTTGGCCGCTTACCGGCCACCCAGATCTCCACTGAAATACCCGAAGTCACGATGCGCAGCTGTGCTCGTCGCGCTCTTCGTAGGGCGCATGGGTGATTTATATGTGCTCCTCAGCAGGTCAGAATCGTCATTCTATACGAAGTGGTTTTGACGCGCTGATGAGCAGATTATCGCAGACGGGCAACCTCGCTACGGACCTACGCCGGCGACACTGCATTGCCTGGAGGGAAATGGGAACCCAGAGACAAGAGCATCGAGCAGACCGCGGTGAGTTGCAACGCTTGTCATATGCAAACTCGTACCTGATTATCACGCATAGAGGCGGGAAGCATACGAGGAAGTATGTCGTCTCTACACAAATGCAATGCAAACATCTCGTACTCAGTTTTGCAGATAGGTCTACCTATGGATTACAAGAAAGTACCCCTGTTATGTATCCTCGAACCTTGCCTAGCAGGAAATCGACTGATAGTCACGCCGTGAGCATCTTCCCTTGCATGTCTCATAAATGAGCTTGTGACTGACCGGTTGTGTATAACAGGGTCGTGGTGCTGATCCTCGACAAGACGCTTAGAGTGAGAATCTGAAAATAGTAGCTCGCCATAACTGTCCCTTACGAAGCCCTGCACAGCCCATCTTGAACAGAGCCGAGGTTACATCGCTTTTCTCGCATCCGTTGAGATCCTTCCTACAATCCGAGCCGCCGTTCCCATTGGAGCATGAGATGCTCGAGTTGAAATATCATACATATACGGACTATGAGTCCAATACCAGCCCAGGAAAGGTACGAATTCACACTTTCCTCACCGGCAGAGAAGCAGGAGGAACCAAGCCTATATTCGGATTGACTGCGTACGTCGCTTTCTCCGCTTGCTTGAGGAAACCGTCAGGCTACTCACATCTAGTGCAGCTCCATCTTGATTGAGGTAGCGAAGATAGGCTACGCTCGCGAGCCCGACTTCGAAGCATATGCTCCTGGACAGCCTACGGCGCGCCAACGAATCGCCTACGCGCTCCGCCACGATCCTATATTCCGCGAGGCCGAACGTGCGGAAGGAATCGATCCGGACAAGACACCGGATCCCTCGAGCCTTGGCCAGAGCCATGCAACTGATGCGGAGATGAGCCGTCGGCGGAAAGGACGGATGTTGTTGCGTGTGAAGTTGTAGTCAACTCGTGGTGAGGATGGATCGGAACTTCGTCCCTGCTTCATTTCTGTATCATACTTGCCTTTCTATTGTCTGTATTGGAGCCACTCAGTATCCCCGTTCGAGATTGCGACCACCAAACCGTCAGCGGCGCTGCAGTGCGTATTCGTACGTAAAACGTCGTCAAAATCACTCCTCATGGTGTGGCTCGCGCCTGAGGCAACGCACTCGGCTAGTTATCAGATGAGCGATGCCGCTCATCATTCATGTTCTGAGCCTCGTCTTGACCTCGCTGAAGCTAAGGCTTGCATTTTGCTGGTCGTGGTCGTGGTCGGCGCGCATGAGCGGAAATGGTCGAGCGTGTGCTGAAAGCGGCAGCTGACATAAGCACACCTCGCGCTCTCCACGCCCATTTGTTGTGGGCGGTGAGCTTGTCTGCGCTGAAGCCTTTCTCTCTCCCACCACCTCCACCTTCGACCCTCAGCAACACCTTCGCCTTCTAACGCTCTGACGACGCCCCACGACGATTTTACGACCCCTCTTATGCCGCAAGTATACCGCCGACATTCAGAGTACACCTCTCGCCCGACCGCCCCTCCCCGCCGCCGCTCGAGCATGGCGCCACCGGGCCCACAGCCAACCGACGCTGACGACTCTATCGTCCTGGCCGACCTCGTGCGCACGGGAGAAGCTTCACGGCTGCGCAGACGAGGAGCAATGCGTCTGGACCATGGTCCAGCGGCCACTACACGCGCACCCCTTGTTAGTGGCAATCCCGCCGGTCCCAGCTCCTACGCACCGCCGGCGCGCCCCATTGTGATAGAGCCGTCTCGGACGCCAAGTCCTGAGCTCAATGCCGACGACAATGGCGGAGACGAGTATACATACACTGCAGGACCCGCCTGGAGGGGCTGGGATACATCCCCTACTCGTGAGGGTCGCCCGGAAGGCGTGCAGACCGTCGAGATCCTCAACGAAACCATACAGGCAGGCCAGTCCTACACTCTCTATTGTGGGGGCGAGGATGTGCCACTTTCCGACGACGAGGACGAACGCCCAGAACCGTTCAAGCCCTCGATATTCCCTCTCGTACCCTCCTCAGGCAGCTCATTCTCTTCCAAGCCCGTGAGTAAGTCAATACGCAGGTCGAATGGCTGTGGTGCTCTTGTACATGTGCGTGCGTACCCCCAACGGCCACGCGGAGTATGGATGGCAAAGGAGGATGCCTCTGAGACCGTCGTGGGTCTGGACGCGCAGTATTGCGACCATCCGGCGATGGACAAGATGCTGAAAAGCGCTTGTGGATGTATCAGAGAGGGCATAGGGTGCTCAGCATGGTGCGTCTCAAGCTCCGTCCGTCTGGTAACCATTGAATCTGACAATTCATTGCAGTGGGAACACGCTTGGAACTCGTTATATACCATGCCAGGCGGCGTCCGAGAGCTTTTTTGCTCCCAGCCCACCGGCGTCCGCAGCGTCGTCGCCTCCCAGGCCGGTGCGCCCCTTTGGGCCGAGCTACTGGAATGCGCGCTCGGCCCCCCAGCATCGTCGGAACTCATCATCCTCGGGCGTGTCGCGGGCAGCCCCATCGTCTTACTACACATTCTTCGCTGACCGGGTGTCGTCATCCCCATCGTACGAGTTCTCTAGTTCACCCCGTAGTCCCACCCCAGAGGCCTTCCGCCGGGCAGCAAGTAGAGCGGGCTCCCCTGAGATGGACTATGGCTACCGATGGACAGCTTCCCCCGTGCCTATCAACGCCGCCTTGCCTGGCGGAGATGCCCCTGCGCCTACGACCTACCTCACCGCCCCCCTTTCCCCCGTCTTCGCACTTCCCCCGCTGCCGCCGATCAACCGCTCCCCCAGTCAAATGCGCCCTCCGTCGGCACCCGTACGTGTCCCGCGCGTTGGCCTCGATATGCGCACCTCGGGTGGACCTCTGACCACACCCCGTGGGGAGCAAGGCATGCAACTGGGGATGGACGTCGATCCAGACGGTGTCCCCCTGTCAGACCTTGAAGTGCCAGGCTCCCCTGACAAGGAAGGCATGTCGTGGCCAGGTCGCTAATCGCTGTCAATCCCTCTTCCCGGCCTCTTGAACCTACATTCCACCGCCCGTAGAGCCTGGGGACACGAACGATGAGGTGAACCCCGGACTGAACCATGACCATAACGACTTTTTTCCTGAACGTCTCCAGTGTGTCGCCCGCC
The DNA here is from genome assembly GCA_029747595.1 of Trametes cubensis. Taxonomy (NCBI): domain Eukaryota; kingdom Fungi; phylum Basidiomycota; class Agaricomycetes; order Polyporales; family Polyporaceae; genus Trametes; species Trametes cubensis. Next base: position 108,407 of record JAPEVG010000051.1, read on the forward strand.
ATCCCGCTAATGTCTTAGGCTTGCGTGGGTCGGCCTTCTTACGCCCTCGGCCTGTCTATAGATGCCTCTTCTTGCATGTTCTTTATACCATTGCCGCATACCATCTGTCTCTGTAGTATATATCTTTGCTTACGCTATGTATCTGGAATGCAATGACCTCTTCATGCTGCTCTACCGTCTTCACCGGTCCGACACCCAGTCGCACGTCGTCAAAATGAATTGCATGGCGAGCTGACCTCGAGATCTACGCGAGAAATGCTGTGTATTGCATGATGGCGTCCGCCATGTGCAACGTCTGCATGTGACGCCGTGGTGCAGACCGACTGACTGATCGAGACGACAGCGTTCACATTCCCCGGGCCTCGATTGTGGATGAGATTATCTGCAGGCCGTCTCGGAGGTCTGCGAGTCCTCTCAGGCTGCTTCAGACCCACGCCTCCTTCCCCTCTTGCTTTCCTACGCTCTCGAGGCAGGACTCCCCACCTTGCCACGACCACTGCTACGACAATTACAGCTAGGACGTTCACATCGACCATGGCCAAGTTCTCGGCGGCGGAACGCTTTCTCGCGGATCGGACTGCGCCTTACTGCAGTCTCTCGGTCGCAAAGTCCTTTGAGCAATTGAGGTGCGTTGCGGACATGCTCACGCTCGGGGCGGCCACCATATCCTCCGTGCCCCGTCTGGTTCCCACTGACCGCGTGTCTTGCGTGCGTACAGCTCGAAGGAGAAGAAGTACGCGCACTACATTGGGCAGGCAGCTTGGGCTGGTGCCCGCATCATCCAGGGCCAGTGGACACCCCAGGCACAGAAGCTCTACGATCTGCTTATCCTGACGTTCAGCGAGAATGGCAAGCTTGCCGACTTGGAGGCCTTGCAACAGCGCAGTGGTATTCCTGCGGAGGACTGGGAGGACCTCCTGCAATACACTGGACAGGTGAGTGTGCATTGTGTATGGGACATACGGGGACTGATGGCCTTGCAGGTCCTGAGCAACTTGGTAAATTACAAGTCATTCGGCTTCACGAAGATTGTCCCCCGTATTCCCGAAGAGAAGTTCGCAGCAGTGGTTGAGAAGTCTGCCAATGCTGCTAACGCCCTTCCTCTCTGGAACGAGGTACGTACATGCGCGTCATATTCTCGATGAAGCTAGAAAGCGAAGTTTGCCCTCTAGCTCAAGGGCCACATCTACCAACTTGAACCCGAGTCCAGCAACTTCATCGGGAAGCGTTCTGAAGGACATGTCTCGAACTACTATCTCGGCGANGCCCCGACCGACGAGGAGGTCGCAGCAGTCCAGGCTGCCGCAGAGAAGCTCAACGTTAACATTCTGAACACTCGGTAAGCACAATCATTTGCGTCCTCGTCGCTTATTGTTAACTCCGTCTGTGGCAGTGTACGCAAGGATGCTCCTGATAACTTCACTCTGCTTGTTGCATCTGCGGAGACCCGAGCTCAGGCGACTCATGAGATTGAGATCCTCGACAAGAGGGCCAAGCTCACGATTGAGTACGGCGACTTCGCCGAGTCGTTGCAGAAGGCTGTAGCAGCTCTTACAGAGGTACTAGCAGCCCATAGATGCCAGCCGGACGTCTGCTGATCGCAATGCCTTAGGCCAAGAAGTACGCTGCTAACGACCAGCAGGTTGCTATGTTGGATGGCTACATTGAGTCGTACGTACACTGGCTATTTTTCGATGTGAGATTGCGTCTAAGCCATTTCTTGTGCAGCTTCAAAACTGGATCCATCGACGCCCACGTCAAGGGTTCTGAGCACTGGGTTAAGGACATCGGGCCTGTTGTCGAGAGCTACATCGGTTTCGTCGAGACGTATGTTGATCCATACGGTGGACGTGCGGAATGGGAAGGTGCGTTGTGTTGAAGAGCAAGCAGCTGGAAGAGTAGCCGCCTGAACCCTCTTTCCAGGTTTTACTGCGATCGTCGACAAGCAACTCAGTGCCAAGTACGAGACGCTGGTCAGGGATGCGCCTGAGCTTATCAAGTCGTTGCCTTGGGGCAAGGATTTTGAGGTCGACGTCTTCCGCAAACCTGACTTCACCGCTCTTGAGGTTGTGACGTTCGCCACCGGAGGTTTGTCTACGTTCTCAGTATCGTGTGAGCCTTGCTGAACGGCTCTTTCACAGGTATCCCCGCTGGTATCAACGTAAGGGCGTCAGAACGTTGACGATGATCCGGGCTTACCGTCGACTCCATTGTCCCTAGATTCCGAACTACTACGAGATCCGAGAATCTGTTGGATTCAAGAACGTCTCTCTCGCCGTCAGTGTCATGCCGCTGATAAATTATGTTATTCACCTGGCTAACACCGTCGACGCAGAACATCCTGGCTGCGAAGGCCCCTAGTAAGCTTCATGTTTCGTATGCGCGCGCACATCATGCTCAAGCTCCACAGATGAGGAGCTGACCTTCATCCACCCTGATGACGTCGAGCTCTACAACAAGTGGGACTCCCGCGCATTCGAAGTACAGGTCGCCAACCACGAGCTCCTCGGTCACGGAAGCGGCAAGCTCTTCAAGGAGAACGCCGACGGCACGAAGAACTTCGACCCCGAGAAGGTACCTATCTTTCGTGATTGTTTCGTCCACTCTGAAATATTGATACATTGCCCACCTGTGACAGATTACCAACCCTCTGACTGGGAAGCCAATGTACGTACTGTCAATCTGTCTGAAGAAAGCGCGCTCACAACGCTCGTAGCACGTCGTGGTACAAGCCGGGACAGACTCCGGACTCTGTCCTTGGCGAGGTCTCATCTTCGATGGAAGAGTGCCGTGCTGAGACAGTTGCCCTGTACCGTAAGTTCACACCATCAGACATTGCGACCACAAGTTCACCCTTGCGCCGCAGTCGTCAGCAACCTGGACATCCTGAAGATTTTCGATGTACGTACAGCGTCCTTTTGTCGCACACAGGCTACTTATTCTAGACGACCCGAACAGTACACCGACAAGCAGACGGTCGAGGACATACAGTACATCTCCTTCCTGCTCATGGCACGCGCCGGCATCCGCGCACTCGAGTTCTACGACCCTAAGACCAAGAAGCACGGCCAAGCGCACATGCAAGCCCGGTACGTCCATCCCCCCATCCATCCGCTCTCCACCCACCAAGGCACACTAACGGGTCCGATCCGACAGGCTCGGGATCACGAACCACCTCATCAAGTCCGGCATCGCGCGGCTCGAGGAGGTCCGCGCCGCGGACGGGACGCTTGAGAACGCGTACGTCCGGGTCGACCGGGAGAAGGTGCTGAAGGAGGGNCAGGGACGTCGCCGGGAAGCTCCTCATCGAGCTCCAGGTGGCGCAAGAGCACGGCGGACGGCCCGGGCGCGCGCGCGTTCTACACCGAGCTCACGACGCCCTTCCCCGGCTGGGACGGCGAGATCAGGGAGCTCGTCCTCAGGAAGAAGCTGGTGCGTGCCTTTCATTTTCTTTTTGCCTTGAGTCTTGGGGGCCTTGTTCCTGGGTTCTTCTCTCGTGCGGACGAGGCAGTTGCTTATACTTTGTCGGGATGCCCCTTTTGCAGCCGAGGAAGATCTTCGTCCAGCCGAATACGTTCGTCGAGAACGGCGAGGTCGTCCTCAAGGAGTACCCGCTCAGCCCCGCTGGCGCGATCCAGAGCTTCATCGAGCGAAACCTATGAACTGCACTCACGGGTTGATGGTGGCGATCCTTTGTGGGGAACAATGCAATACTGACGATGTAAATGGAAAATATGTATCATAGCGCTAGCGTACTCTTGTACAGATTCAGCAAAGCTCCATTCAATCTCTGGGGTGTAGTGTGTAGAAGCGCATATAGGTACGTGAGGGCCAACAGGGGTAAATCTAGTAATACAACAAGTACGGTCGTCTAGGTCGTGGCTCTGGGGGCTCTAGAAGAGTCGTCGCATCTACCGTAGGGTACTATATCGTCGGCGCGGCCGTGTCGGTGAGGGAGCCACGGGTAAACCGAAGAGAAGACAAAGGCCCTCCTGAGAAACTGAATGTCCACATGTAGGACTATTTTGTAGAGTAGGTTGATACTGTGTGTAGGCGACCATAGGGCGTGTTCCGGGGCTGTCTAGAGGAGTAGGAGTGAGACAGCGGTGAGCGCTCTGTGCAAGATCAAGTTAGCAAGACATCCAACTGATAGTAGAAAACAAGATGGACGCACGATGACGAGAAAAACATGAAGATGTCTGAATACGATGTGGGTCAGAACTATACCAAGCGCAAGACGTACTACGACAGCTCACATTGGACTAGAAGGAAAGCCTGGGGACGTATTAGTACTCAATCTCTCCCCGTATCAATCGGCGACAATACTCACCGAAAGAGTGTCTACATCTCCGTCTGGCGCATATAGCGAAGATACGATCAATTGGCTGCGTGTACGATTCGAAGAGTCAGCCCAGTTCCCCCTATGCCGCACAATTCCATGTGGACTCACTTCACGGCGGTCGGCGTGCCGCTCAAGAACATAGCGACGAACCGCTCCGCCTTCGCTCCCCGATCGATGAGGCCTGCGTTCGTCATCGCTTGCACGAGGAAGACCCCGACGACGGGGAGGATGAGCATCTTCGTGATCGTCGTGAGGAACATGGCCATGATCGGGAGGCGGGAGAGGGGTCGCGGCATGTTCAGCCGCGCAAAGCTCGCGCCGAGGAGGACGAGCGCGAGTGGTACGGCGATGTTGCCCATGAATTCGGCTGGTCGTGTGTGAGATAAAAGGATACTGTGATTTGTCGAGATGGTACATACCTGTGTCTATGATAAAGGCCAATGGCGGGCGGCCATCAGGGCCCTTCCAGCTAGGTCCACCGATGTCGGATACATCAACGAAAAGAGCCTTGAGAGGTTGTATGAGAGCAATGGGGAGAGAGACGGCGAGAGTGATGGTGACGGGCGTGAACAAGGCAGAAAGCGGCCGAAAGACCCTGATAACTTTGTGTTTGAAGGAGAAGTTGTGCAATGTGCCTGTCTCGCTGCGCTGAGCAAGACTCTGAGCGTCCGCTTCGGAGTGTACAGAGGGAGCTCTTGTAGGCGGAGGAACAGGGGGAAGCGCAGAGGTCGATGCAGCTTGTGATGATGTTCGAAGGCGCGAATTGGGCATCGCCGATGTTGCGGTCGACAGCCTGGACGTCCTGCGCGCAAGCTGAACGTCGGGGTCCGGATCTGCGCTGTCCTCATTGAGAACTTGGGCATCGAGCTCGGTAACACACGCTTCTGAGGCTTCCGCAGACTCCTTCCCCTCCCCTTTTTCGGGCCACGCTTCCTCATCTGCCTGCGCCCTGCCGGTAACGGCGCCAGACGACCGAGGCACCGGCTTGTGCAGCACATAACGGGCAATGAGACTGCCAATAGGCTTTTCGTACCACGGAAGCCGGCGTTCCGCGGCCTCCCCTTGCGGGACGCCGGGACGGTAGTCCCATGACAAGGAGTGCGCCGCCCCGAGCATCCAGAACGTGATGTGGTAGCAGACGATAAAGATGGAGACAAACGAGACGCCCACTATGATGCACACGAGGTCAGACATGGGTCTGTGCGCGTCGTAGGTTGTACGTACATGCTTCGTCAGTTGCTGGGTTGAATGGGGCCTGCTGGGTTACCGAGATAACCACGGCGTTCGCTAGGGAGTGAAACCGCGTCAGTAGCGAGTCACCTGCACCACGGAGGCTAAACATGCTGCCTACGCAGGTTTCCCCAGTTGCTCATCCCGGTGAGGACGAGCAGCCCTTGCCAGAAGTTGCGCGGTACGTAGCATATCTCGCGGATGATGAGCCCCGCAGCGAACCCAAACGCCTCGTAGAAGAATGCGATCAGGAATAGCGGTCCAATTGCGGAGACGTTCGACGGAGTGAATGCGGGCACAATGTTGGCAAAGATAAGGCCAGGTAGGGATACGTTCATGGTGACCTGGGAGGCACCCCGGGATGCTGCTGGAGGGAAGAGGCCCATCCTGGCGAGCACATATCCACAGATGATGGATATGAACCTGTAGAGTCTTGTTGTCAGTATACAGCATCACACAAGGAGGTGTAGAAGACAACATACGTTTTAATCAGAGGCATCACGCCCGAGTAGATCAAGAACGCCGCGGAGGGCATTTTGGAGGAGAGAGAGGATGGAGGGGAAGAGGTAGGATGTGCGCACTGAGCGTGGGCCGCGGTGCGTCTGAAAATTTATACTCTGTCAGAAACTGAACATTCGGCGCGAGGAGATGAGATGGAAGTAATGAAGACGTGGGTTGAGAAGAGAACATACCACTTCTTTGACTCACCCCCCGCCTCATGTGAGGCTTCTTATCGCCTATTTTCGGTCATAACACTCCCTAGCGCCCGGTCCGCCTTTTCCGCTCCCTGTTCCGCCCGGCGCTCTGCACTTTAGGCTTGGCAACAGCGTCTAATGTCGCCTCTCGGTCGTTACCGTCGCTTATGCTATTCTGCAGGTGTCCTTTCGGACGCTCCGCCATTGCCATCCACGTCCATTATAGGTGGTGAGGCTTGCGATTGGAATACACCGGTCGCACTGAATGCTCCTAGTGCTTGGTCGAGAGGTTGTATTTCAGAGCTCATTCGCGTGCTCCTCCCTGGATGCCTGCCAGACACCAGTAGGCTCTAGTGTATCGTAACTAGCTGGAGTGAAACACTGACGATTCATGAGCAGGCTCCTCCTGTATTCCCGCCGCAGGCTTCCCCGGGTCTCCTAGGCAGTGTCTTCAGGAGAACACAAGCTTGCACAGCATCTCTCTCGACGCACGCCCTTCCAACGAGTTTGCCTCATTGTCGCCATGCCTCTAGCTCTATGTATATTCAGCTCCGCGTCGATTCCATATAGCTCCCACTCACCTCAGGCACCGACCATCACCATGCCATTTGAAAGCTCGGCCGTCATCGGAGGCATGCGTCTTTCCAGGGTGGCAGGCATCGTAGGCATCGCCATCTATGCCACCGTGGCCATCGGCTTTATTGCGTATGATATATACAAGGTGCGCACGAGGCACCGTCGGTGGACTCGGGCGATGGGGCTAAGGCGAACCTCGTACCGTTTTTGTAAACCCCTTTCGCAACGTCCGCGAACACCGTCGACGCCGTCCAATCACAAGACACATAAGAAGAGCGTACCTCCGGCCGTTACCTATGCCCAGACGTACAGGCCCCGACCTACTCGTAACCGGGTTGAGAATCGCGTTGATCAGGCGACTGGCAAGGAAGACAAAGAGAAAACGAAGGATGCTCAAGCCTCTGAAGGGATTCATGGTCGCGACGAGGAGGTCAGCATCCCTGTATTCTCAGGCTCTTTTGAGCCAGGATCGCTTGGCATATCCGTCTGTCAGCCTCGTGGAGGTTCGCTGACAGCAATGACTGTCGTAGAAAAAACCGGACAATATTCGAGTTGCCGACACAGGATCAGGTCTGCCAGATCGTGTCGAAGTCCCTGCCCCACTTCAGGACGGTTCGGCCTCGTGCGCCCGGGTTGGCCTTAGCCCTATTGAAGAAGTATCTGAGAAGGAGCCCTCGTCATCCTCTGAGAAGCTCCTCGCCGTCAACATTGTTGACACCGGCCTCTCGGCTAGCGCCAGCGCCGCACCCAAGTTCGAGCCCGACGTCGAATCGAGCGCACCTTCGCATTCTCCCTGTCAAGACGATGGCGACGTCCTCGTACCGACAAGCTCACATTCGGATCATACTCAGAACGAGGCCGAAGCCGAGGCTAACATGGGTAGCCCGATAGTGGACAATGACCAGTGGCTGCCGCCCTCGAGTCCTTCGACTTTTCTGAACTTCACGGGCCTCATGAGCTCCCCATCCACGACCATCGACCAATCTGATAACGCGGAGTCCGACATGGATGACGCCGGGAGCGACAGTGACCATTTGACCATGAGCAGCCTGTGGTCCCCAGTGGGCGCCCCGAGCGCCGTGCTGTCGTTGTCCGATATCACAAGCCGGGCGGGGTCCACGGTAGACTCAGACTCAGACTCGGAGGACTTTGACCTGCTCTCCCCGCGCAGCGAGTACTTCAGTCCGACCAACTCCTCTAGTGACCTGTTGTGAACTTGTCTTATGGCGCCCATTGTATCGCCCTATCATCGCATGGCTCTCGAGTTGCATGGCCTTCACTCTTGTTGTACTGAATCGCATCCCAGTGGACTTGGACTCGACATCGGCATGGTGCTCATATGTAGTTTGAATGGATTCTCGTTCTGGGTACATAGATACAAGACGTACCACTAGCCTCGGTTCCTCTATACACAATGTTGCAGATGGCCGCCACACTAGAGCGCAACGATAGGATGGGGTGAGATAAAAGGCGGCAAACAAGCAACCCAAGCCTGGACCTAGCGCGTGGAATCCAAATAGGTCATGTACTTCCTGGACTCATGGGATGGTTGACATCGGCCGTGGCCATCGGACGTGTGAGGCGCTAGCTGTCCAATGTCCACAGTACATATCCTGCCAACTTGAAAACAGAGTATCTGCGACATTGACATATGCACAAGCTGTGTTCAGTATCGATGCTCGATGGGCCATGGGGATTCAAACTATGTCTGTTGCAATCAATGAGTCGCAAATTCGAATACTTCGCACGAGGTTCTTCGCATGTTATCAGGCCTCCACGGGCCGACTGTGTAGTGTGTAGGAGATTCATATACAACTTCCATATGCCATCATTGGTGGCTGCTAGACGAGTTGATATCAGCAGAGGGAGTCAGGCCATTACACCCAATCAGCATGCATGCTTATAGGCTGGCCGCGCGTATTATTGCACAACGATCGAGCCGGATCTCGACATCACGGATACGATGCACGGCTGGCTGCTAAATTGTAGGCGTTCCTTTACCATAGGCGAACAGCTGCAGATAAGAGTAGTGGCGGTAGAGACCCGGTATCGAAATATACGGCGCCGCGACTGCTGCAGTGGGCGCGGTGGCAAGTACTGTGGCTGGAGCTTGACAGGCCCGGAGTAACGCAGCCACCAAAGCTTACCAAAGTCTGTGACGATACGGTCACAGGAAATGATGCGATCTCGACTGCCCTGAACCGATCGTCGCTCAAGATGGCAATGCCCCGCCGGCAAACTGGAAAAATGAGATGAAGATCTTGGCGGGCCACACGGTTCGAGTGAACGGGCGCGGGTCCGGAGAGCGCAAGGGCGAAGTGGGACTCGAGTGACTTGCCGCGTCGTATATCTCGCTTCCTCTCCCTCCTTGTCCTCCAACCACCACCTCGCCTCTGCCAGCTGCGAGCAGGTCTTCCTAGGGCCCCCACACCATGGCAGCCAGCTGGCATGTCCCGACATGGTTCCACCAATCCCAGGCTGTACTAGATAAGGCGTACTTCACACCGCAATCCGAGTACTATGGCGTTTACCAAGTAGAGGATGTATATGAGTGCGTATCCCTTCTTCATACGCTGCTGACCTCTCTCGTTGCGTCGGTGTGCTCACCTCTTCACCTCCAGGATGTGGAAAAACACTTTGGCGTATCCCGCCAGCGCCACCGTACTCTCTGCGCTCGTACTATCTCTGCAGTTCATCAGCCTCGCTCCCCCCGTTAAGCGATTGCACGCCAAACTCACAAAGTCTGAGGTCTCATCTAGACCAGGTGAAGATGTAGAGGCAGTTGGAGCTGATGGCCAACGGCCTTCACATATCGCAAGACTAGGCGGGCCCGTGATTTTCGCGTTCAAGACTGCCCGCTTACTCTGCACTCTCGCTCTCTTGGCACTCTCCATCGCTAGCCTTGCCGTCAATGGCACAGATGATTCCTCGGAGGACTCTTACAATCCGCGGTGGATCGCGTTCGGGATTATTGGCACTTACGTATGTGTAGTTCGTCTCGTCTTGCCTGAGGACTGACTGACGCGTACTTGGTAGGCTTACGCGTCTCTCTTGACATTCATGTCCGTCATTTCAAACCCTAACTTGAGTGGTATGGTCTCTAGACATGCTGCGTTCGTTTTGCTTGTCACTTGGGGTGTGTATGTCTACCGGGATCTCTGGCCTCTGGCTACATTTACTCTGCAACCTGTGGACGCGGACGAGGGTTTGTTTATCTGGCTCAAGATCTCCCTTCTCACGCTTGCTGCCGTGGTTATACCCTTGTTCTGCCCTCGCCGATATGTTCCTATTGATCCCAAGGTTAGCGAGGATTGACGCTCAATGGGTGATGCATTCTGATCACTTGCTTGCGCAGGATCCTATGCCGGAGCCCAACCCTGAGCAGACTGCCTCTATCTTCTCCATGTCCATCTACACTTTCTTGGATGGAATCATCTTCAAAGCGTACCGGATGCCCCACCTTCCCTGGGAGGAACTGCCACCCTTGGCTGACTATGACTACGCTAAGAATCTTGTCAAGCGCAGTTTCCCTGTAAGTCGGGTGCAAAACTGAGGTTGATTGCTTTGCTGACCTGTATATAGCACCTAGATCCTTTCAAAGTGTTTAAGAAACAACATATCTTCTTTGGGTTCATGAGGGTTTTCCGTACGTGATCTCGTGGTATTTACTGTCAACTCGTCTAACCAACCACTTACAGGCCGCGAATATATCTTGTTGTCCATCTTGTTGTTGATCAGGGTAAGCGAAGTCTGGGACAGGTTCTCAGCACTCTCTGAACAGATTGTAGGTCGCTGCCACATTCGCCAGTCCGATAGGTATATATAGGCTTCTTGAGTAAGCATCACTCCGTTCGGAATACGTGCACGTTTCTCATGGCTGGACAGCTATCTCGAAACGGACGGCGAGAACACTGTCGTTCGTCCTTGGGTTTGGATCAGCTGGTTGTTCCTCGGCCCTCTGTTTGGATCCATGGCCATCCAGTATTACGTCTTCAACACGGTCAGCGTCTCTCTAAGCGTCTCTTTCGTCAACTTATTGACCCATCGCATAGACTCATATGCTCGTTCAAACCGAAGCGATCATCACGCAGCTCGTGTTCGATCACGCTCTCCGTATTCGTATGAAGTCCGACCCATCAGAATCGCCATCCGCGAGTCGTGCGACCACTGCGATCCACACTCCCGACAACGCCTCCATCGCGGAAGCCGCGCATGGGAGCCAAGAATCGTCAACTGCCTCCAACGGGAGCGAAGACGAGACCGTTCGAGCGAGTAACGCGAGCACGGCTTCTGCCAAGGCGAAAAAGGGCAAAGATTCTAAGAAAGCAGACGAAAAGCCCGCTGCGCCTGGCGATGGTCCTGCCGCCGGGAACTTGATCGGTCGTATCAACAACTTGGTCACCACCGATCTGAGCAACCTGGTCGATGGACGCGACTTCTTGTTTATTGGTGAGAAACAGCCAACGCCGCTTTTGGGCGAACCGAGACTTATTCACGGTGGTCAGTGTTGTATGCGCCGGCTCAGATCATCATCTCGGTCGTCTTCTTGTATGCTATTCTTGGCTGGAGGTAAGCTTGATTTATTTACAATGTCGGCTTCAAGGCTTTAATGTTCGCCAATTTAGTGCATTTATGGGCATGGCGGCAATGATCTTGTTGTTCCCTGTTCCCGGTTACGTCGCGTCTATCATCCAGGGAGTTCAGAAAGAGAAGATGAAAAAGGTGACATTTAGAGATATTTCTTACACCGCGATCATACTCAACATTCTCGATAGACCGATGCTCGTGTCCAAGACGTCACCGAAAGTACGTCTCTGCGCATATTTTCAATGAACAAGGGGGCTCATTTACAACAGCTATGAGCGTGATCCGGATGATCAAGCTCTTTGGCTGGGAGCCGAAGGTTACTGACCAGCTCGCGAAGAAGCGTGAGGACGAGCTGAAGTATATCCGGAAGTACAAGATTCTGGAGTTGGTCAACGGCAACGTCAAGTATGCTTCGCCGATCGCATCCTAATTGTCAACTGTAATGATACTAACCGCACGCTCAGCTACGTTATCCCTATCGTGACTATGGTTGCAACATTCGTCACCTACGTAGGTGTTCATACCGCTCGTGCTGGGATCGTATAGTTGATCAAGTTGGATAGACTGTCATCATGGGCAAGGAGCTCACTGGTATTTTACTTTCACTCCGTCATGCACGCGCAGGACTCATCATGGCCTCCTAGCATCTCGCGTCTTCTCGGCGATGTCTGGTGCGCTCTTTCGTTCGTTGTGCCCTGTGAAAGTCTCTCATTCGTTCACGGGCAGTGTTCGACGTGATGCGTGATCAGTTGCACACCGTCTTCGCATTGGTACCCAGCATGATTCAAGGCGAGTATATTCACCTGAAGTCACTACGAATAGGGTTAATGTGTAATATTTCCCTCAATAGCCAAGGTATCGCTCGATCGTGTCACAGAATTCTTGCACGAGGTACGTCCTACTGCCATAGTTCAGGTGTTCTCCGCACTCACGAGAGCCGGACACGTTAGACGGAGCTTTTGGACGAGTTCAACGAGAAGGACGCTGCGTCCGTCGAAGCCGTTGTCCCGCCACGCACGACGGAGCGCGATGTCATCGGCATCCGCGATGCTTCGTTCACTTGGTCCAACGAGAATGACGGGTCGATGACCCCGGGCCCGAACCGCCGCAACTTCACGCTACGGATCGATGACGAATTGGTATTCAAGCGCGGGAAAGTCAACCTCATCGTTGGCCCGACGGGCTCTGGCAAGACGTCTCTTCTCATGGCCCTGCTTGGTATGTATCTGAATTCACTGCATACGGGCTAGGGAGCTGACGGCTTTGTACAGGTGAGTTGCACTACATCCCGACTGGCCCGGATTCGTATGTAAGCCTCCCGCGCGCTGGTGGTGTGGCGTATGCTGCGCAGGAGTCATGGGTTCAGAACGAGACTATCCGGGTAAGTGCTGTGACTGTACCTCGTAGTCGTATCTCTTAACTGTTCTTGGCAGGACAACATCCTCTTCGGTGCGCCTTACGATGAGGAGCGGTACAAGAAGGGTCAGTATAACAATTTGGATTCAGCGTCTGCTTCTGCTCACGGGCGTTTCTAGTCATCGAGCAATGTGCTCTGAAGCGTGATCTTAGCCTGTTTGATGCTGGCGACAAGACCGAGGTCGGAGAGAAGGGATTGACGCTCAGGTACGTTATCAACGTTCATGCAGTGACTGCAATAACTCACCAGCACATTGAAATATCAGTGGCGGCCAGAAGGTGACTATCGTATGGAACGTGGTGATACGCCATTCTATTCTGACACAGCTTGATAGGCTCGTATTACTCTGGCTCGGGCAGTCTACTCTTCGGCAGAGATTCTCCTTTTGGACGATGTCCTGGCTGCTCTCGACGTGCATACCGCACGTTGGATTGTGGACAAGTGCTTCAAAGGAGACCTGCTTCGTGGTCGCACCGTGCTATTGGTGGTATGTCCTCCTGCACCTGGTCTGATGGCCGGCATACGCTGATGTCATGTGTCATAGACCCATAATGTAGCCATGGCGAGCCCGATCGCGGACTTCGTGGTCTCTCTGGGTACCGATGGTCGCATTGCGAGCCAGGGCACGCTGTCGAAGGTCCTCGCGAAAGACAAGAAGCTCTCTGCGGAGCTCGCTGAGGAGCGCGAAGAGATGAAGAAGGCAGAAGACCAAGTCGACCATGTCGAGCCTGATGACGAGTCTGCTCCCAAGAAATCGGACGGCAAGCTGATTGTTGCAGAGGAGATCGCTGAAGGACACGTCAGCTGGCCTGCTCGTACGTCGTCTTATGATATATTTCGCCGTTCTGCGCTGATAGTCTTGCAGTGAGACTGTACCTGTCGAGCATGGGCGGAGCACACTCCTTCATCTTCTGGCTTGCTGTCATCGGCTTCCTGTTCGTTTGCGAGTTCATGGGCATCTTCCAGACATACTGGCTCGGGTTCTGGGCACAACAGTACGAGGATCACAGTCAATCCGACGTGAACGTGGCATTGTAAGCTGTACCGTGCTGCCCCTGGAGTCGCTTGTGCTGATTTATGCTGCCTCAGCTACCTGTCTGTGTACAACGGTATTTTGCTGATCGGCATCACGATGTACTGCACCAGTTTCCTCGTGTATCTCTACGGTGCCCTTCGTGCTTCGCGCAGCCTTCACAAGACTCTGCTTCAGTCCGTCCTCAGCGCCACGCTACGGTAAATTCCCTCTTCAGAACTTATGGTGTCGTTCCACTGACGATGGTTCCCAGCTGGCTTGACAAGACTCCTACCTCCCGCATCATCACCCGCTGCACGCAAGACATCCAGTGTGGTGAGTACTTCCCTGTGGCCTTTGTATACCGGTAACTGAAGGTATCTCAGTCGATGGACCGCTTGCGAACACCCTTGGTTGGGTTATCGAACTGACCGTCTCCATGCTGATGAAATTCCTCGCGGTGGTGTCCTTCTCGCCCGTCTTCACCATTCCGGGAGCGATCGTCGCCGCTGTGGGTGGCTGGTGTGGTCAGATCTACATGAAGGCACAGCTGTCGGTCAAGCGTGAGCAGAGCAACGCGCGTGCGCCTGTGTTGGGCCACTTTGGCGCTGCGATTGCCGGATTGAGTGAGGATGTCTCGCGTATCCCATCGGCTGCAATGTTGCTGAAGACCGCCTGTAGCTTCGATCCGTGCCTATGGCGCTCAGGACCAGTTCAGGAAGGAGTCGTACAGGAGGATCGACAGATACGTCCGTGCCGGAAGGACTTTCTACAACCTGAACAGGTCATCCGTCTCTGCTTGCCCTCGATGCATTGGTACTGAATGTCGTACAGATGGGTGTCTGTACGTATTGAGGCCCTTGGCGCTCTCTTCGCTGCCTGCTTGGCCGCATACCTTGTCTATGGCAGTCACGCGAGAGCTGCGAGCACTGGTTTCTCGCTTAACATGGCCGGTAAGTACTGACAAAGCGACATTCGTGAGCGTACACTGAAGTCAAGGGTGCATGTAGTCGGATTCAGTGGCATGATTCTCTGGTGGATCCGTATTCTCAACGAGTTTGAAGTCAACGGTACGTCCCGTTGTATGTTTTATGCGGCGCCATCGACTGAACCCATGTTCCGTTTCAGGTAACAGGTATGGTTACCGATCATCTGGTCATTTAGAATATCTATTGACATCATCTCCAGCTTGGAGCGCATTCAGCAGTACGTTACCATCGAGCAGGAGCCGAAGCCCACCTCCGACGGTATCCCACCTGCGTACTGGCCTGCAAGCGGCTCTTTGCGTGTCGAAAAGTTGTCTGCTCGTTACACACCGGTAAGTTGTGATCAGCGGTTTGGTACGATCATCGACTGAATGGGTTGCAGGATGGCCCTCGTGTGCTGCACGAGATCTCGTTCGATGTCAAGGCCGGTGAGCGCGTTGGTATTGGTACGTACCTATGTTCATTTTGAGTGGTGGTATCAGCATCTAACTACGTGATACGTTAGTCGGCCGTACTGGCAGTGGCAAGGTAGAGTCCCCAATGTGGATGGAGAGGTGCATCTGTCGCTAACATTCTTGCAGAGTTCCTTGACCCTCGCTCTACTCCGTCTCATCTTCACTGAGGGCAAGGTGTACTATGACGGCATCGCGACTGATTCGGTCAACCTCGACGCCCTCCGTTCCCACATCACGATCATTCCTCAAGTGGTCAGTCATAACCGTCGTCTCGTGTTTAGGACCCGATGCTGACTTCGTTCGCAGCCGGAGCTGTTGAGTGGTACCTTGCGCCAAAATCTCGATCCCTTCTCGCAGTATGACGACGCTGTCCTCAACGATGCTCTCCGCGCAGCGGGCCTGTTCTCGCTGCAGAGCGAGACAGATGAGGGGCGAATCACTTTGGACTCGCCCATCTCGAGCGGTGGTAGTAATCTGTCCGTTGGTCAGCGGCAGATTCTCGCTCTAGCGAGAGCCATCGTGCGTCAGAGCAAGCTTCTGATCCTTGACGAAGGTGTGTATACACGTTCAGAATTTACTGCCAGCGACTGATCTCTCTACCTCGTCAGCCACTTCCGCTATCGGTAAGATCCCATTTGGACAGCTTGCCAATATTCCAGCACCTTAACACTGCTGTACAGATTATGAGACCGACACCGTCATCCAGACCTCCCTGAGGCAAGAGCTTGGCAAGGATGTCACTATCCTCACCATTGCGCATCGCCTGCAGACCATCATGGATGCTGACAAAATCGTGAGTAATAAGGACATCATCTGCGAATCTTCGACTGACATGAATACGTAGCTTGTGCTTGATGCTGGCCATATCGTGAGTTTTGTTGGTTTCCTGCTCGAATACGTCGCTAACGTTTATGAATAGGCCGAGTTCGGATCGCCGAGCGAGCTTCTCAAGAACGAGAAGGGCATGCTCCGCGCGCTCGTCGACGAGAGTGGTGACAAAGATGCGTTGTATGCGATGGCGAACGCCGCTGCGTCCGCAAATTGAAGTCGAGCAGTGCGCCACGTCTAGAGTATTGTTCGCACTCCGTTCCAGCATGAAGGCTGATGATGCAAGGACAGTCCCGTAGAGCACAGTATCGGTAGCGTCTGTTTCTGTCGGAAATGTACCATACGCAATTCATTTTCGTACTATCAAAGAGCCCCCGCCCCGTACGTTGTGCGTCCCTTGTATCCGTTATACGTTCTGCGACTTCTACTGCCTCGGCGAGGCACAAATTATCGCCACAGTGGCCACCTTCGCCTATTCGCCGATATCAGTTGTGCGCTTTGGGCGAAGCATATGACCAACGCAATACAATGGTGAGCGCTCCTTGGATTTAGCTAGAACACCCTCGAGGCTCACTATTCGCAGGTCATACTTGCCATATTCTACGGTACGAACTCTTCAGGATGCCTGAAGTGGGCTAAGACCGGGCGAGCATGTTTCCAAGCCCGAGAGAATGCGTTGCAGGCACCAGTGCCACAACTCACGAAGTTAGTGCGGCAACAGGTCGGTGACGGGTACACCGGTCAAAATCAGCGCCAATCATTCACTCAAGGCCTCCAAGACGCTTGCACAGGCAGGTACGCCAATAGAACCATGGAGCGGAATGCTTTATCTCTGATGCGAGGACTATGTCGAAGCGCATCTGTAATCTTCCCTGGGTTGCTTCTTGCGTTTGCCGGCGGGTTATTCGGCACCTCGATCTGCATTTACGCGGACCCTATAGCCTCCCATTGTCTTGGACTCTCACATGGGGAGTCAGTAATAAGCCCGAGGGCCTTTTTCGCGACCGAGGCGCTAGGATAGCGCCAACGCGATGGTTTTTTGCCCGAGATGACCATGGAGGTTGAGCTTCATATATGGGGCAGCGAGCCTCGCCAACATGCAGAGCAACAAGCAACCCTTAGTCATGGAGATTGTGCTCCCTGCCATGGTAGTTCGCTCGCTCATTGCTGTCGCCATCCTTGCCCTGTCGAGGTATCTTTTCGCCAGCCGCAGGCGGCACAAGCTGCCCCCTGGGCCCCAGCGGTTGCCGCTGATTGGCAACGTCCTCGACATGCCGACGAAGAACCTCGGGCCAAGCTTCCGCGAGCTCACAGCCAAGTACGGTACGTTGCAACATTCTTTGTCCGGTAGCGCTCCCCGCTGACATGTACATAGGAGACGTCGTGTACATGAATATCTTGGGACAGCCGATGGTTATCCTGGGATCGTACAAGGCAGTATACGACTTACTTGAGCAGCAATCTTCAATTTCATCGGACAGATCGCCCTCTCCCATGGCTGACTTGTCAGTCGCCGTTCTCTACCTCCATGTATTGTAACGTCGACTGACTGATTCGGGTGACAGGACGGGATTCATGTGGGACTTCGCATTGGAAGGGTATACCCAGCGCTGGCGTACACAGCGACGAGCCTTCCACCAGCTCTTCTATCCCAATGCTATCAAGGCCTACCGTCCGACACAGCTGCGGGAAGTACACCGCCTCCTGCAGAAATTGATCACTACCCCAGAGAACTTTGTGCATCACTGTCATCAGTCAGCGTTCATTTGCTTTCCAAATCTCGTCAATATGCTCACCATCGACAATGCGCATTTGGTAGTTACTTCGGCGCCACGATTATGGGTATCGTGTACGGAGTGGAGATAGCGGACGACGACGACAAGTACCTCGTCATTGCGAGGAAAGCCTTAGATATTTTCAACGACTTCATGGTCCCCGGCCGTTACCTAGTCGAGAGCTTGCACGTTCTCCGCCACATTCCGAGCTGGTTCCCTGGGGCTGGTTTCAAGCGCAAGGCGGCTGCGTGGAGAAAGGATGTCCTTGCGTTGAGGAATGTCCCGTTCGACGCTGTCATGGCAAACTTGGTACGTCGGGCTGCGCGAATGGTCAGTTGCAACGGGTTTGAACGCCTCCACTTCAGGCCAATGGAACTGCCCGCCCGTGCATCGTCACCTCTTTGCTCGAACAGCAGGCGAACCTCGACCCGGACGAAGCGAAAGAACACGAAGAAATGTCTAGAGATGTGGCTGCACTAGCATATATCAGTGAGTCCTCTCTCCCGCCGAATTCTCCTACGTCTCATGCTCTCCTGACCCGCATACAGCTGGCGCAGATACGGTAAGCTTCGTTGACCTCCACGAGACTTCGCAGACTTACCGCGGCTATGTATATAGACATTCTCCGACGTCGTAGCCTTCTTCCTTGCGATGGTCATCTTCCCCGATGTTCAGCGGAAAGCGCAGGCTGAACTCGACGCGGTCGTCGGGCCCTCCCGCCTTCCGACCTTCGAGGACCGCACCTCCCTGCCGTACGTCAACGCGATCGTCAAAGAGTGCATGCGATGGCACGTCGTCGTCACCCTCGGGATCCCACATCGGACCACTGCAGACGCAACCTGCAGCGGTTATTTCGTCCCCGAAGGTACCGTTGTCGTTACGAATGCCTGGTAGGCTATTTGGCTACTTTCCACAATCAGGTAATGACCATGCTTTGTCGATGGACTTGGTCCTTCTTCCAGGGGCATATCTCGCGACCCGGAAGAGTACCCAGAGCCAGAAGAGTTCCGCCCAGAGAGGTTCCTCGACCCAAAGACAAGGGACCCCATGTCCTTCGTGTTCGGTAGCGGTAGACGGTGCGTCTCTCCAAACCCACCATGTCCGAAGCACTCAGCGGTCTGATGACACTCCGAAGGATTTGTGCTGGCCGCCACTTCGCAGACGTGTCACTCTACATTATCGTCGCCTCCATCCTGCACTCCTTGACCATCGAACCACCGGTGGACGGATCTGGACAGCCTGTACGTGTTGAACCGAAAGTAACGACCGACGTGCTGCTATCGTGAGTGTATGCGTGTATTCTGCCTATGTACGGCGACGAACCTCGCATGTTTGGCTAGATACCCTGAGCCGTTCAAATGTCGCATAACGGCTCGGTCGAAGCAGGCAGAGGCACTCATCCGAGCGCAAGGATCTGCTGGCGACGAATAATCAATGTGAAATGCTGGCCATCTTAGAGTTGGAGCAACAGGTGGTTCCTACGCCCAGACGGAACCGCAAGGATAAAGTATAGTATACGCATGTACTGTATCATGTCATACACAGACGATGTGAACAGCACCCAGACATTGTACATCCTAATACACAAACAGCGAGAGAACACGCAAGCATCCATGATACACCGTCCACAATCCCGAGCCTGCCTGAGGGACAACCTCTCGCACTCAGACGTCGACACACACACCAACATACAGCAGCACCATGATAGTACANCCCCTCCGACGCACAACGCAACGCGTGTGTGCGCGCGCTCACGGCTTGAAACTCCAGATCTCCACCACCATCTTGCCCGACTTCTTGCTCAGGATCGCGCACGTCTCGCGCGTGTACGCGACCTTCCACACGCTCTCGCTCGGCTCGCACATATCGCGTACGAACGTGCACTGCGCCTNCCCCCGCANCCCCTTGCCCCGNCCCCCACTCGCGCCTCCGCCTCCGCCCGCGCCGCCTCCCGCGCCCGCACGCGCGCCGCGTTCGAACTCGAACTCGTACAGACGCACGCGGCCGTCGTTCCCGCTCGTGACGAGGAAGCGCTCGTCGAGCTGGAGGCCGGACACGGAGCTGTCGTGTGCGGCGAGCCGCTGGACGACGGCGAAGCTGTTGCCCTTGAGGGAGAACGTGATGACGCGCCCGTCCGAGCCGCCCGTGGCGAGCATCGTTGGCGTGAGCTGCAGCTGGCAGACGAGCGCCGTGTGTCCTTGGAGGAGCGCGAGGCAGGCCCTGTACAACAAACACGATACAGTGAGCGGAAGTGCNGGGGTGTGTANCCCAAGCTAGATTGCTTACCCCGTTGACGCGTNCCCATACGCGGACGGTGGTGTCCAGCCCGCCGCTCGCGATCCGCACGCCGTCGAACGCGACGGTGTATATCTGGTGGAAGTGGCCGCGGAGGACGTGCAGGCAGGCGCCGCTGTCGACGTCCCACACGCGGCACGTGCAGTCGTAGCTCCCGCTCACGATCCGGTTCCCGCACACGTCCAGGCAGCGCACGCTCTGCGTATGGCCCTCGAGCACGCGCAGCAGCCGCCCGCGCTGGACGTCCCACACGCGCACCGTCCGGTCCCGCGAGCCGGACACCGCGAGCGGCCGTCCGTGCAGCACCTTCAGGCAGCGGATCGTCGATGTGTGCCCGCGCAGCGTGTATATGCAGAACCTGCGTGGATCGCGTCAGCCCAGCTCAGTCAGCGCGCTCGCGTCCCGCCTCGTACGACGTCTCAAAGTGGGCCGACAGACACGTACCCTGACTTGACGTCCCAGACGCGCAGCTCCTTGTCGCAGCCCCCACTCACGACTAGTGCATTGGGCTGACCCCATCCGTCTGAGGCGCCACCCGGGGAGCTCGGCTTACCGTGGCGCGGCCGCTCAGCCTTGCCGCCCTCGACGAACGGGTCTGGGATGCTCCACTTCCTCAGACGCATCTTCTGCGGGCTGCCAGGCTTCTCCAGCCCGACCGCGGAACGCAACGCGGGAGGCAGACTGCCGTCCTGCGCAGGGGTGGCGACGAGCGGGTCTCCTTCTGGCGCGAACCTCGACGGGTCACCAGGTCCGAGAGGATCGCCGCCTTCCGAGATGAGCGCGACGGCCCACACGCCTGACTCGTGCCCAACGAGTGTACGGCTGAGCACGCCGGTGCGAGCGCTGAATATGTGGATGCGGCTGTTGGCGAGCCCGACGACGACCCACTGCCCGTCGATGGCTATCGACGTCGGAATGGCCGGGTTCGTGAGCGGCCCGTGGTCCTGTGCAAGCTGACCCGGCATGGTCGGATCTGGCGCTGGAGGGTGCAGCGGCGCACGATGAACACGGAGCAGCCTGCCCTTGTTCAGCCAATTCGAGGCTGTGGCGCATTGTCAGCGGCTGAGAACGAGGATCTGCAGC
Organism: Trametes cubensis; assembly: GCA_029747595.1. Lineage (NCBI taxonomy): Eukaryota > Fungi > Basidiomycota > Agaricomycetes > Polyporales > Polyporaceae > Trametes > Trametes cubensis. The sequence goes on from JAPEVG010000051.1 coordinate 129,688, forward strand.
AGGAAGACACGCTCACTTCGGAGATACTCATAAATGAAGAACTTCCTGTACGGGAAGCTAGTGTTGGGTGGCCGTGGCTGGAGGCCGCGAGGCGTAAAGAGAGGGCTCCGGCGAGGATCGGCCTCCGAGGTGCTGGTCAAACTAGCTTCTTGGAACACTGGCACAGGAGGGGGATCACGCATGTGCTCGCGCCGGTACGCTTCCACCGCATGCGCATCCCGAGAGAAGCCGTGGCGGATGCACATCGTCTTCCACAGGTATTCGTCCTTGAGGAGTTCATTCCAGTACTTGCTGACGAGCGCAGCGCGAGCAAGCGTACGCGGGTCGTCGATGAAGCTGAGGATGTAGAGCGACACTTCGGGTGGGAGCGCGCGGAGGAAGTCACGCTTGAGCATCGGTGCGATCGTCGTAGAGAGGAAGAGGAGTTCGATGGGAGTGCATTCCTGGATGATCGCATATAGGTGCTGGCGCCGAGCAGAGGCGGGAAGAGAGGAGAACGTGGCGACATGGGAGGCTATCGCGGGATCAGAGCTCGCGAACGAGTACTGGTGTGGGGGTGGTGATGGAGCNGGGGGTGGGCGGGGGGATGATGGGCATGTACAGAGTCGTTGGTGGTGGCTGAGAAGAAGCCATGGCGGGCGTGATGAGGAGATCTGACGGGGATATACCAGACAGCTCGTGACAGTTGAGCGTGTGCAGGCGGCAGCGCAGGCGGTCGAGGACGGGTGGAAGGCGGCTCGTTCCAGTGCGGGTATGGCTCACGGTGGCTGGATGGGAACTGTACGAATCCTTCTGTCCTCGAATCAGTGTTCGATGAAGTCGTCCTAGGAATCAATGCAGCAGACGGTTGAACCCTCTTCTCGAAAGTCTAGAGTGTCGAAGAAGAACAAGACAGAGCTAGTGAGCGAAGAGAGCGACGGGCAGCGCTGGGGGCGGGCGAGGCGTACCTATCAGCTCAGCCTGTCAAGCAGAGTTCCTTCGCAACTCTGCAATTACCGTCGCCCTTCCACCTTCTAATGCCTCTTCCCAGTCGTAAACGTCAAGAAGGCCTTGTCAATTGCGGGGATACGTGGCGGTAGCGTCCAGGTCGAAGAACTCGAGGCAGCTGAGGACAGTGAGCACTGAGCAGGTGCAACTTGGTTTCTCGAGACAATAGCTAAATGCGGGGAAAGACTTCAGCCGCGAGATTGGGTTGTACCACCTGATGGAGACCGTCGGCTAGATAATCGCAACCCGCGTTGTCGAGCAGGTCGACGAGAACCCTCCGCCGCGATAGTTGAGCGAGAACTGCCAAAGAGGCGGGCGTAGAGAGGCACGGAGGTAAAGGTGGTAGGCAAGTGGTGAGAATACCCCAGGTGAGAGCACAGAGCTTGTTCAGGGCGAAGTGCCGCGGGGTATACTGCCCACACGCGGATTCGAAACCGTAGCCTCGAGGTCAGCCGGTCCGACGCTGTGCTGCCACGTGCCCTGGGTCCTGGAACCCAACAGACGCCCACAAGTGCTGGCGCTCTACTTTCCCGGGTTTCAAGTTCATTCGGCGTTTTCTCCAGTTCAACCAGTTCTATTCGTTCGCCACAGCTCCCTTGGCAGAAGAATGCGTACAACCGACCATTGCCAGAGCCATCAGAGAGACTACAGAGGTGACTTGCTGATTGATTAGATGCTCGAGTTTCGTAAGGACGCCCGTATACTTCTTCCTCGAGCTTGTTCGGAAGCATACTCTGGTCCTAACGCCGACGCGCTGTGCTACGCGCTGACGCATACCTGCTCTCTCATACTCCCCAGATACTCGCCTTACACCCCCCACGATCTCGGTCGCCAGTGAGGCGGGCAAGGATCAGCATTAACATGCTCTCTAGCCGACTCCCCGCTCATATAGGCTTACGGCACAGGGGTCGAACGCTCGCTTCAAGAGCCCCATGAATGCTCTGCACCCGCAATCGCAGCCTTTGCCGTCGGCGACATCTACAGAGCAGGTGAAGTGAAGTGAGCCAACAGTCCGCCTCGTGCCCCGTGTCGGGTGGCTTGACCGTAGCTGACTTGACCATGCCCTCTCCAGAGCCGTCCGACCGCCACCGCCGCCTCGCTGCTACACACAGGCTGGATGCACGGTCGAGCGTGGACACGGGCACCCTCCCACATCGCTGTGCGACGCGTTTTCCGAAGGTCAACAAGAGCGGAGCGTCTTTTTTTTTCTCAGCACCCCGCCGCATCCTATTCCATGCTCGACCATTCTCTACTACCCCGCGTTTCGGGACGTTGACCGAACCCCAGAGGCCTCCCGCGAGTGCACCTCTGTTCGATGCGGACGAGAGCGTCCATCCGACGAGCCCGGATGCGCTTCTTTCGGCCCTCGTCCGACTTACACGACCTTCTCCCAGGCGGACTGTGACATGGGGACGGTCACACCACTCGCTGGGCAGGCAGCCTCCTCCACTCGGTTTCTTCCCGCGACTTCGGCGCAACTTCGAGATGTTGATATGCTTACTATGCATTTCCGCCGTTCTCTCCGCTGTCGGGATGCTCGTACTTGGACGTCAGCCTGGAAACAAGTGGCAAGCTGCGCTTCTCGTTCCGCGGAGAACTCTAACAAGAAAAGTGATCCCGCTGTGCCAGTAATCTCCAACTTAGGCCTCTACACTGCCCTCCAGCCTCCCGCGAAGAGAACACAGGACCCTGGAGCGTCGTGTTGGACAGGGTGGGCCACTATATCAATCGCTGAGCGGACAATTCGGTTTTCGCTTAGCTCGCTATCTACAAGGTGGTTGCACGGCTTGTGCCGTACGCTAGCGCCAAGCCGCCCTCGCCAGGCTCGCCCTCGGCCAGGTGCATTCTCCGCGTCACGATCGACAAGGGGCGTGGGCCTGGACGCGACGTCGCGCACGGCATGGCCGTTCGGGTTTTCAACGTTCAGCCGGCCGCAGACGCAGATGCGGCCCCCATTCCCCCCGCTCGCACTCCCGCCACTCGCGTTCCGCCGGACGAGCAACGGCGGCGCGTGCGCTTCCGCCGCAGAACACGGAATCTGCACGCTTGAAAGCGTATCTGCATGCCCCGGCCGTGTGGGGGGTGGGTGACGTCGCCTCGGGCGGGTGCTCGCAGGGTGGCATACTGCGCTGCGTGGCACTCCCGACGCCGACGTCGGCACCCGGGACGCCTCCGCCTGCAGGTGACGCATGAAGCATTCTGTGCGTAGCCGTACGTGTGTGCGCTAGCAACCGTCATGATCAGTGTGCACCCCGGCAAGCCGCGCGAGGGCAGCGCAAGAGCCTGAGTGCTGTAACCGCCCGCGGTGCTCGTGGTGCACTAGTCGATATCGGTACGTGGCCAGCGACGGCGTGGGACGATAGCATCGGTAGGATGCCGTATGTCTGACTTCGTCTTCTCCGCCAGCGAAGCCGCGCGCCGTCGAGCTCGCAGACTCGGAAGGCTCCAGTGCGCACGGCCTTATCGGCTCGTCGCGCAAAGTTTCATCTCCCACGCCGCCTGGGGCCTCAAGGCCTCCGAGCGGGCCTCATGGTCTGTCCGGTATGGACATTTATCACGCTCGATTGCTCCTGCTGCGAGATGGCGGGAGGCTACATGACGTCGTCGGGGCCGCGCAAGAGCTCACATGGGTGTGCAATTTAACCATAGGTCGAAGCCGTGCCCGCCACCGAGCATGATGTCGCAGTATGTCGCGCACGTCGCTCAAGGCGGTGTTGAAGTCCGTGACGGTCGTTCTGTGCACTTCCCAAACGATATGCCCCGAGGCGTCGTCGACGAGGCCTTGTAAGTTTGGAGAAAATGCGCGTTGCACAGCTGGAACGTCTGTATACCCTTGTCTAGTACTGGCGGCCATAGTACGCACCAAACGGACGGACGGTATGTTGTGACCTCACTAAACGAGCCGACGATCCATCGACGGAATCGAGAAGACATCAAGATGGACCTCGAGGCACGTTCGGAAGGCACAGTCCGGACTGCACCCCGTCGTTGATTGACTCGTCATCGGGACGGGGGCGCGCTCGATGGCCAAGATGCATTTACCCTGCGATGTGTGCCCTCGTTGCGCCGATGCAGCGATGGTGAGTAGGCTGTTCGATAAGCACGGGTCCGCTGACGTCGCGCAGAGCCCGCAGTAGCAGGCGAAGCACTCGTTTGGAGGTGCACGAGGCCGGGGGACTTGCACCCTCGTTTCTGGCTCCTGAACGGGACAGCGTTCTGCAGGGATCCGCCGCCGCTCGCGGGCAAGAGAGACGTTCGCGTCGGGAAGCACTGTAGCGACCCGCAACGGCTGGCGGCGCTATCCGACACATCGGAGGAGACGCGGTGTGTCGGGAAGTGGAGATGGCAGACTTGGCGAAGAAGAGGATGCAGATATTTGCGAGGCATTTAGCCCGGTCACTCAAAATCGGCTGTAAATTGATGCCCGGTTGCGATTGGACAGTCTCCCCGCCGACGCTGACAGCTTCTTCTCCAGGACGTCCGCCGCGTATGGAAGGCGTCCTGCCCTTTGGAGCGGAGGTCTGGAAAGACGATATTGTGACCGGCAGACGCCCGGGCGTACGGTCACTGCTGCGTCGTCTCTGTCCGCCACGGCCACCCGACTTCCTTCACGCTCCCTCGCCAGACTAGGAAATGTCAACTCGTCCTCCAATCCTATATAATCCCTTCTCGCCATCTAACTTCCTCAACGCGTTCCCCTTCCCTCCCTCTACCATCTCCCGCCTCCTCCGACCTTCCTGCGATCTACCAGGCGTCCTCTTACCCGCTATCCGGGTACCCGCGAATAGTTCACCGCCCGCTATCCTTCTCCCTTTCTTTCCATTCTCTCCGGTGCCCCTTCGGTTCACTCGCCCGCCCTTCACAAACGAACACAACCTCGACCTACCAAAATGTCCTCCGCCGCGTCTCCCGTCCTCTCCGCCAACCTCCTCGGCCTCCCCTCCCTCGGTATTTCTCCCATCGCCGCCGTTGCGCTATCCGTCTGCGTACTCTACCTCTGCGCTACCTTGGTATACAACCTCTACTTCTCGCCCCTCGCCTCCATCCCCGGCCCGTGGTACGCAGCCATCTCGGATCTCTGGTTGACCACCCACGTCGCCCGTCTTCAACAATGCAAAACCGTCCAGGCCCTCTTTGAACGTTACGGTCCGGTCGTCCGCGTTGGCCCTAACAAGGTCGTCTTTTGCGACCTGACCACTACCCGAAGAGTGTACTCGATCAACAAGTTTGACAAGAGTCCATTCTACAAGGCCTTATTGACGTCAGTGAGCCGCTGGTAGAGCGTCTTGAACCTAACTGACTTGAGTTCTTCCACATTAGAAACGACAACGACCATGCGTGAGTGTTGCATTCTTGTGGAGGGTCCAGCCACTAATTAAACAGAATGATGGTAGTATGACGACCCTCCCACATTCTGAACATTCGACACGCCGAAAGGCCTATGCTCCGCACTACAACCTACCTCACCTGACCCAATTCCAGCCTGAAGTCAACGACTCCGTTGTCAAAGTTGTCCAGGTACGCGCCTTGTTCCGTTCCCGAATTACACGAGACTCATGCACATGTGCTACTTCCAGATCATTGAGAATAAGAAAGGGAAGGCGTCCATCGAAACGCTTGACCTTTTCCGCCACCTCATGGTAGACATCATTTCTGTCACCGTCTTCGGCTCTCGTCCTGGTGCACTGGACAACTGGGCGATCGGTATCCAGGACCCACTTTCTCAAGCGGTGTACGACTTCCCTACCAGGGGCATCGTGGTACGCGCGGCTGTTGACGGTATAATTATCGGTAAATTGACGTTTACGTTCTTCCAGCGAAGCGCGATCCCTACGTGGGCTTGGAACCTTGCATGCCGCATCCCTAATGAGCGGTGGCGCCGAATCTGCAACTCCGACAAGACGATGGCCGAGGTACGTCAAGGAAGCATTCCTAGTAGCTCCCGGTGACTGACCTCGCTATGAACTTCACAGTTTGTACGCGGTCGCCTCGACGATAGCGTGGCGAAGATGCAGGCAGCTCCTACCATCGGCGAAAAGGAGAACAAGACGCCATTGATTCAGCGCATGATTCACCATCCCGTCTCCGGTGGCCTCGATAACAGGACCGTCCAAAATGTCATCTCGGAATGCATGGGTCATATGTAAGCGAACGTGTTAGTATTCCCCGTGTTACATCCGCTAAGACTCCGTTGTCTGTTCAGGGTTGCCGGATCTGATACGACGTCGACTACGTTATCGTACCTGCTTTGGGAGCTTACCCGCCGTCACGATATCGTGAGGGCGCTGCAAGCCGAGCTCGATGAGTACATGCCTGATCGCAAGGCAATCCCGGATTTCTCCACGCTGTGCCAGATGCCCTACCTGAACGCGTTTGTTAAAGAAGGTACTCTTTCCGGGCGTCTCATTCGCAATGTCTCGCTGACATGCAATCCGAAAACAGGTCTTAGGGTGTATGGAGCCGCACCTTCCGTCCTCGAACGTGTCGTTCCTTCAACAAAAGTTGACGATTCGTTCGATATGATGGGTTATGCACTCCCTCCCGGTACCGTTGTCGGCACTCAGGCTTGGAGCATGCATCGCGACCCCGAAGTCTTCCCGAGCGCCGAGACTTTCCTTCCGGAGCGCTGGCTTCCTGTGGAGGGCGTCAATGGCGAGGAAGAACGGCTGGCCCGGTGAGTGCATCCATGGACGCAGCACATGGGCAAGGCTGACCATACCTCACGTCAGCATGGCCCAATTCCTCATGCCTTTCGGCGTTGGTACGCGTGTCTGCGGTGGTCAAAACCTCGCACACATGGTCCTGCGCATCGCGATCGCGACTCTTGTCGTGAACTTCGACGTCAGCGCCAACCTCGCCGAAACAAACGAAAAGACGATGGAGATCAAGGATGCATTCGTGAGTGACGACGATTCCTGTAGACGTTTGTCACATGCTAATCGGTACCGGCGCCACAGGTCCTTCACCCAGCCACCAAGGAGTGCAAGCTCGTCTTCACTTCCCGGGCGTGCTGAGCCTGCCATATCGTGCCATCTCTGTCCCCATCTCTTGTTTGTCGTGATCTCGCCACTACACTATACCCCGACTAATACCCGCCCTTCGTTAAGAGAAGTAACACCCTGAATATACCTTACAGCTCGCATAATCCTGTTTATCGCTTTCGAAGTTATAGCTTTGCTTTCCTGTCGATGACCTTGGTTACGCACGCTATCTTGTCGTTATCGCCGTCGTCGTTCGGCCGTCACCGCCGGCGGGGCTGTCGTTGTCGTTGTATTTCGAGTAGATGGACATCTGCATTGCATGTAGAGCCAGCGAGCCCAGTAGTACGTGATACACTCATCCCGGAGAACTATCGAGAAGCCGTACATCCCGTCATTGGAGGAAATCCTAGATATCAAGTGTGCAAACCTGCGTGAGAAGAGCAATGCTACATTGCACTGTATTTCTATGATCATGTGGCAGACTAGGAAAGATCACTGTAGGGACTAGGCGGGGTGAAGATCTCGCTGCGTAGCGACAGTACGTCGTAATCCTCGTCGGAGCCTCTATCATCTTCAAAGTCGCTGACGGGGAACCACAGATCGTCTGTGGGCGATCCCGCCAAACGCTCGTCCCCAACACCAGCCCGACTCGAGAGGTTGATCCACGATTGCACGGTGCTCGGGGCGCTGCCAACGACTGGGGACTGCGGGAGCGGGCTGCCCGTCGGCGAACTGAGGGCCGTGCAGTAGACTGAGGGAGAAGAGTTGTCGTCACTCCCTGAGTCGTCCGCGTCCGCGTCCGGTGCGGGCGGCGGCCCATCGGACCCGGACCCGGAGGTCGTGGGAGGCGGGTCCGTCGCTGTGGGGACCCGGAATTGGAGGAACCGCGCGCTGCTTGCGGGGGGCAGCCAGTACTCGACACGGTCGACGTCGGTACGGACATGAAGCGAACGAGAGGAGCGGTCTACGGGTATGCGTATGGCGGTGCCGTCATGGGGACTGGGACTCGGCTGGGCGGTCGCATCTGAGGCAGGCGAGTTGGATGCAGTCACGGTGAGGCTAGACGAGACCACCAGGTCGGGGCCCGTTGTGGTGGCGGTACTGGGCAGCCTCTCATGCGGAAATATTGTCGGCAGCGGTTTCTCGGACGCAGTATGGGTCTTCGCGGGCGATGGTGGATATGCCCATGCGCGAGCTTCGTGCAGGACGGAATCGGGAACGAGTACGGTGGTACATCTACTAGACCTATTTCCTGGTTGCTCCTTGGCGATTGGGCTGCCAGTGGGCGCGGGGCTAGAGGGCGTGCTGGGGTTGATGTTCTGTGCAGGGGGTCGCTGCCGAGCTCTGGTTTGCGCTTGCATTGGGGGTGGTGCGATACTAGACCGTTCTCCTGGTTGCTTCTTGGCGATCGTGCGGGGCGCGGTGCTGGAGGGTGTGCCGGAGCTGACGTCCT